>OY829330.1:3017200-3266392 GCA_963691655.1 Toxonevra muliebris | reverse complement strand
AACAAGTCAAAATTTATTTTTATATCATTACAAAGCTTAATGAAATGTGGTTGAAAAGGCAATAATATGAAGGCAGATTTAATAGATTTAATTTACTTTTAAGGCTTAATATTACTAACTGGCAGAACGGTGGTACAAAAATAAGTTGTCAAAAGCTTCAATATTCAAAATGGCCATTTTTTCGCTAACAGTCTTAGTGAAATGGTCTTCTATAATGAAAACAAGATTTTTACATCGTTATGGAGTATTTGGCCTCAAACCATTATTCACCATTTTCCTTTATTCCATAATACTAAAGGGAGCGTGCTCCTAAAAATGCATTTTCAATCTGCCCTTGCATTACTGTTTGATGACGATTCAGGGTTTAGTGGTGATCAATAGAAAATGCATTTTTCATCATTATGAACATATTTCAACACTATTTTAAAAATTTTATTAGTACATTGTGATCTGAGTTGCTGAAAACATTACTTATTCAGATTTTCTCTTCAGGTATTGGTACGTCTTTTGAAGGATTAGAAACCATATCAGCATTCAAATTGGGGTCCAAGCTCTTACAGATTACAAAAAAAAAAAAAAAAAAATCACAAACTAAGGTGATAACTAATAAAATAATAAAAAAAATGTGGAAATAAATTAACTAAAATATTTTTTAGTGTTTTAATCAAAATTAATCTGTCGCGGTTGAATCGATTTTGCCATCAAGTATGTCTAATAAATAAAACGCTTGATACATTTTGTCTGAGTGCAAGCTTTCGTAAATTAACGAAACCGAGTAGCGAACTTGCTTTTGAAATAACATAGTCGCTATGGGGGGTAAAAGAAATTTTAGAGTCAAAATAGATGCCAAGATCTTTTGTTAATGGAACTCTGGTGCAGTCTTGAGATTAATGACAGTAATTGAATGAGATGGGTGAGAGGTTTCGATTAAACGTTAAGAGTTTGCATTTGGAAAAATTTAATTTCATTCCGTTGGTGGCGCTCCAGGATATGATGGAGTTAAAATCCTGTATTGTTGCGTACATCTTCAAGTCATCTGCATATAGCAAGACGCTGCAATAACTAAAAGCTTGAATCACATCATTAATAAAAATATTAAATCGTAGGGGTCCAAGGTGACTCCCTTGCGGAACTCCTGATTTAGCATGAATAATGCTGGAGTAACATTCACCTACCTTGACCATCAATTTTCTGTCTGCCAGGTACGAGGCTATCCATTTTAAAAGATTAGAATGAATACCTAATTTCTCCAATTTTAGCAAGACTATTTTGTGTGGTAAGCAATCGAACGCTTTTACAAAGTCTGTATATAGAACATCTACTTGCAAACCACATTCAACTGCATTAATATGAAAATTTGAGAAAATGGACAAATTACTGCATGTAGATCGCCCGCTGAAGAAGATATGTTAATATATGGAAATAAGATTTTTTACTTCATGAAAAAGGCGTTTGTTAACAATAGCATCAAGCATTTTCGGTTTAACTGATTGCTTTACAATTGGTCGGTTGTTTTCAATCTTATCTTTTTGACCAGCTTTGAAAATAGGTGTGATATATGCAGTTTTCCAATCGTCTAGGAATATACCGCTTGAAAGGGATGTGTTAAAAATAATAGTCAATAGTATATATAAAGAAGAAGCACATTCTTTAAGAAATATGGGAGAATCAGGTCAAAACCAGCGCCTTTATTCGAATCCAAATTTACGAGAGTTTTGAAAACTTCATCTTCAGAGATATTTATAAAGCCAATGTCAAAGATTTGATGCAAATGGGAAAAGTCAAGCGACCTAATATCGGGATCGTAATTATTAAAGACTGAACAGAAGAAGTTCGCAAAAAGTTCACTTATGTCTTGTGTATTGGTAGCCTGAACACCTTGGTGTTCCCTTGTTTTAGGTATACCTGAGTTTATTCGCTTCGAGTTGTAATAAACCCAAAAAGATTTGGCAGTCTGATTTGCCCGTCTCTGTGTACACTGTTGTTGTGATGACTACATATATATGTTTCTTAAGCCTTTCTCAACTAAAGTAAGCACGAAGCAGCGAATGAATGAGCGGAAGTGCCTATCTAACGCATTCTTTCTTGCGCTTGTTTAGCGCTAAAAGTACTGCACTAAAGAAGTGTTTGGCTCCCCGGACATGCAATGCTAAAATTTACATAGAACACGTGTTTGTAGTGCACTTAAGTGCTTGCAATCAAACACTTGTTTAGCGCTATTCTAGCGCATTTATCGCTGGGTAGTTACAATGAGAAAGCACAACAACAAATAAGTATACATACAGAACGGTAGTGGTAGTTTTCTTTCAATATCTCTTAAGATTAAGAACTATCACTAAGATCACTAATGAGGAATCGTGGCGGACTCCGAAACGGCCCGTCCGTGATTTGCCCGTCTCTGTATACACTGTTGTTGTATTGACTACATATATACCAGTGATGGGACTAAAAATTTATAGACGGTGTTAGATTTGTACGAAAAATTGTGCTAGATTTTTAATTAAATAAAATATATTATTTCACGTGTTTTTTTATTCAATATATCAAAACAATAGTAAAAAACAAAACAAAAATAATAATAATAACATTAATTCATTACTTTTCAAAAAGTTTAACAGAATATTTTGAGACCCAACATAAGCAAATAACTTGGTTAAAAGTTTATAGTATTTGTCCATTTTTTTATTTCCAATTTGGAAAAATATTTCTTATAAAAAAATTAAATATGACTTTAAAGAATAAAATTTTACTTTTCTTAAGTTAAGAAATTAATATAAATTCTCCATCTACAAATGAAAATGTTTAACGAGATTAATTGGTGGAACGAACAATTCATTCGTTGTCATTTCTTTGGCAAAAATTAAGTTATTTAACGTACAATTAGTTAGTCGATTTCGCTTCTTAGTTTTTATAATATTTGCAATAGAAAAAAGCCGTTCAGCAGCCGCGCTGCTATGTGGTAAAACTGCTATATCACACATATATTTGCTTAAATTTTTAAACATATATTCGTTATAAGTATTTTTCTCACTTGCAAGGGCTTTCCACCCTTTTGTGATGCCTTCTTGAAAAATATCAGAAACAATTTTTTTATCAAAAAGGATAAAAGCTCTCCACTCACTATTTAAAGTATCTTCGCTCGCATCAAAAAATGGAAAAGCCCTTAGCAAGGGAATAATTGTAGGCATTTTACCTGTTTGTATTTTATTTGGGTCAAAATACTGCAAAACATTTAATTCATTACTATTAAAATCAAATCGCTTTTTTAATTCATCACATAACTTTATGTAGTAAGAAATAAGTTTTGTCTTTATTGTACATAAATAAATCTATGTCTTTGTTATTATCTATAAATTGCTTAAATTTTAACCCAAAAAACATGTCACATGTTGGTAATTGATTTCTTTCATCTTTGTAGTCAACATCAAGCTCAATAACTTCAACCTTAATAAAATTTTGCAATAATGTTTTAAAAAAAACAGTAATATGCCGTTTAAGTAAGTGAATCTGTGTACTTTTTGTTTGGTATACTTTATTCAATCTATTAATTTCCGCAAGAATATACCGAAGAAATAAAAAATAAGCGTAGTTTGTGGAGTTCAACTCCTCTAAAATATTAGATGCACAGGACTCGTGTAATTCTTCAAATGACAAAAGCAAAAAATAATGTCTTAAAGGTTGCCATTGCTCCACAACTCGGTCAACTGCTGCTTCAAAGGAGAGCCAACGCGTTGCAGCAATGCCTAAAATCTTATGCGGAAGTGTATTAAATTCTTCCTGAAATGCTTTAAATTCGATCTGACGTTTGCAGCTATGTGCAAAATAGGAATGAATGTTACGAATTAACTTCTCAAGGTTTAATGGTAATTTTTTTGAAGCTGCACATGCACACAAATTTAAAGAATGACAGGTACACCCTAGATAAAACAACTTTTTATTAACAGACTTAAATTTTTGCTTGACCCCACCTTTATCCCCACTCATTACAGAAGCATTGTCTGTGGCTAGTCCGACCAAGTTTTCTATTGGTACTTCCAAGTTTGATAAATGCTTTCTTATAGCATTGTACAAAACTTCCGCTGTTCCATTATCATTCATTTCAATTAATCCGAAAAACCGATCGACAACACCTGTTTCAGCCATTGGAATATAACGCACGATGATAACCAAATTTTTGGTTGTTGCCACGTCTGTAGCCTCATCAATAATTAGTTTAGTTTAGTTTATTTCAGTCTATGGAATTATAAATCCTTACAGACTAATAGATAAAAAAAAAAAAACTTAAAATAAAGAAAGAAGTATTCATGTATGTAAATCAACATAAGAAGTATAACAATTATAACAATGAACTCATGAATGCATTTAAATAAATAAAATATAAAAAAAAATCATTGATTTAATTAACAATTCAATAAATAAAATTAATTCAGAATAGAATATAGGATTGATTTAAAAGTTTCTCTAGCTAAAGTTATATCCAAAGAAATATTTGTAAGACTAATTCTATTAAATTCAAGAAGAGCTCTCGTGATCGGCTCATTAAGTGCATAGTTTGTTCTTTGCAATCCAACATTAAATAAGTCAGCATGACGCAATTTCCTTGAAGGAACATTAAAACCAATGCGTTCTAGCAAAACAGAACAATTTATTTTACCATTGATAATATTAGTTATAAAGGTCAAAGATTACACAGTTCTTCTGCACTCAAGAGAATTTAAATCTATAAGTAAGCAACACGCTTTGTAGGAGGGTAAAGGCTGAGAAAAATTAAGTGAACGTAAAGCAAAATTAATAAATTTTTTTGTATCCGTTCTATTCTTTTAATGTGAGTAGCATAAAATGGATTCCATATAAAAGAGGCATATTCCAACCTGGAACGAACAAAAGTAGTATACAGAAGCTTTAGCGTATACGGATCAGTAAACATTTTACTATTGCGTCTCACAAAAGCCAGTAGAGAACAAGATTTAGGAATAATGTAGTTTAAATGATCTAAAAACGTGAACCGTGAGTCGAATAAAACACCCAAATCGAGAGCTTTCTTATGTGATGCCAACTTCGAATTAGCAAGTTGATATGATGAATTAAGAGAATACCTAGATTTAGAAAATGTTACAAAAAAGCACTTTTTTAGATTGAGATATAGAAGATTTTTGTCACACCATAGAACTACATTGTTAAGATCAGACTGTAGGCTACAAATGTCCAAAGCATTATTAACTCTTAAGAAGATTTTTAAATCATCAGCATACAAAACAAATTTTGTGTTGATAAAACAAAGAGAAATATCATTAATAAATAAATTAAAAAGCAAAGGGCCCAAAATGCTACCTTGTGGGACACCAGAGGTTGCTTCGAAAAAATACGATTTAACATTATCCACCAGTACACAAGAATATCGATTGTTAAGGTAGGATTTAATCCAGTTAAGAAAAGTAGAATGAAAACCAATTCTAGCAAGTTTTGCAATTAATATGTTGTGACAAACCTTGTCAAATGCTTTAGAAAAATCGGTGTACACAGTATCTACTTGCACACCTAAATCAAATGACTTAATACAGTAATCAGAAAAGACGGCTAAATTGGTTACTGTAGAGCGACCATCAACAAAACCATGCTGGCAAGTACTAATTACATTCTTTATTGCAAAGTATAATTTATCCTTAACTACGCACTCAAAAAGTTTAGAAATTGTTGAGAGCTTTGAGATTGGTCTATAATTAAGGACATCATTCTTATTGCCACTTTTATGAATTGGGGTAATAAAAGAAACTTTAAACTTATCAATAAATACACCCGTGTGTAGAGATTTGTTGAAGATTAACTTGATTGGAGATGACAGAGATGGCATGCAGTTTTTAATTAAGAATGACGACAATCCATCATTGTCCAATTTAGTAGATAATTTAAGTTTTAATATGCCATTGACGACATCCTCATCAGTAAGAGTAAGTGAGCCAAAATCAATAGATGATTCAATATTAGCACAAACAGACTTATCAACGACATCCACATGCGGATCAAAATTTGAGACAAAGAAATCAGCAAAGAGGTTTGCAGTTTCAGCAGCCGTATTCGATCTTTTACCTTTATAAAACATTGATGCAGGGATAAAAGAGGAAGACCTTTTTGATTGAATAAAATTCCAAAATGATTTAGGATTCCGTTTTATACCACTTTCACATTGTAAAATATATTGTTTGTATAGAAATTTATCGAGGCAATTAAATTCTTTCATATAGCGTAAATATTTAGCAAAAGCATCAGCACTATTAGTTGTTTTGTAGATTTTGTAGAATTTATTCCTCAGGTTTTTTAACTTTTTAAGACCAGTAGTGTGCCAAGGTAATCTGTGTACTTTCTTAGTCCTGAGTGGAATATTTTCTTTGAATATATCTAAAGCCTTAGACAAGAATAAATTATAACAATTTATAACATCCAGTTGATTGAACATATTTCCCCAGTTGATATTGTTAAGTAAACTATTTAGATGAGACCAATCGCACAGACTATAGTTAAAATTCGCATTGACGTTTAATGTCGGAATACTTAAGAATTTATAAAAATTTATCTCTAAAATGAGTGGGATGTGATGCATATCCGGTTCAGATATAGGAGAAGTACATTCAGTCAACTTATAATCAATATTATCACTGATAAAGATGAGATCTAAAATTCTATTAAGCCTGTTTACAAAATTATTGATTTGTATAAGATCTAAACTAAAAAGACTGTCAATAAGATACATTTCATGCTGTTTATTTACATTACTGGGAATAATTATATTATCATTGGTTATAAGAGACCAAGCAATTTTGCAAAGGTTAAAGTCGCCCAATACGCAAAGATGATTGTCCCCAACAGAGTTCAAAGAGAGGTGAGTTATATTGTCCACATGCGCGTAATATAGACCATCAGCGCTAAGAGGCGGAATGTATGACACACATACGAATAGTAGACCTGAGCTTCCATGTATGGACACACACAATTGATCCAACAGCATATCAGAGTTATTAAGGGCAAAAAGCTCTGAGCGTACAGTACGGTTAACCGCGATAAGAACACCCCCACCTCTGGAACAACCAGTCTTGATGGCATCCCTGTCCTTTCTGTAAACATTGTAAATGCTCAAATCACAGATTTCAGAGTCGAAAATATCGGCATTCAACCATGTTTCAACGAGAACAATGACATCATAATCACAATGGGAAGCAAAGAGAGAGACTAGGGTTAATTTTGTCCTTATACCTGACATATTTTGGAAGTAAATTCTAAGCGGAGAATCAGGATGTGATATCGATGAAACAGCCTGAGTGATAGACTTATGTATATTCATTTTGGCACTTATGTGATCGTGGCGCGTTGATCCCTTCGTGGAAAAAAACGAAAAGGCATCACTTTTACATTAGCTGGCCAAAGCGATGGTTTCATGAGTTCATCCAGGAATGCATCAGTAACACCCAACTTAAATGTTATTCTTCTGAGATTCTGTAAATCGACATCCTTCTTAACAAGTTTGCGGCACTCAAGGTGTTGGCTTTTTATGTTCGAATTATTGACTACATAAGAGATAATATTTTCTTCAGACACAGTTGGTTTAAAGGAGGATAGATGTATCCACTTTTTTGTAACGATAACGTCCAAATCAGAGTTTTGATTCAGACCCACAACGACATCTTGTCTTCTATGTTTTAGATGAGTGTTTCCGGTACGAGCAGTTTCACATTGTGAATTTGAATGAGAGCCCCTAGCAGCAAATTCAGAGACATTTGTAGCGGCAGCAGCAGCATAAGAGACAGGCAAAGCATGAGAGACCGCTTCAGAAGCATTAGCGGAAACAGCATTAGCAGAGACAGCAGCAGCGTAAGAGACAGGCATATCATGAGAGACAGGTATAGCATTAGAGGCCATAGCATCATCAGAGAGTATGCAGTCATTATTGGCCAATATTGGAGAATAATGATTAATAGGCGAATTTATATTCATAGAAGAGCGCAAATGAGATCTAGGCAGAGACTTCGGCAAGATAGTTCTGGCAGCAACCTCAGCAACATTTGCAGAGACAGCAGCATGAGAGACAGGCAAAGACAAAGACTTCAAGCAGCCAGCAGGCGAATCAGCATGCTTATTAGAATTATTTGTTTTTGAGATATTACCCATATAATTGGAAAAATTAGTGCGTAAATCATTGATTTCATTGGATAATAAAGAAATTGCGGGAGCAACATCATTAACATTCAACTTATTGTGCAAAGACTGTAGTTCGAGTTGTAGATCATTTACTTTCTGAATTAAGAGATTTTTATCATCTAGTAAAGAGTTAATCAAAGAGAGCGAATGTGCATTTTCAGATCTGAGAGACACAATTTCTTTAAAAACTTGTATTAATGTTATCTGTGGATTGTTATCACTTTCATTTTCGCTAGTTTGTTGCTGAGTTTCAACCGGTAACAGTAATTGTTGTTGTTTCATAGATGTTAGTTTTTGACACTTTAATTGTTGTTGTTGTTCTAATTGCGGTTCTTGTGTACACACAGAAATCGATGACTGTTGGTTTTGTTGCTGTGAGACATTTAGAATTTGCACCTGTTGTTGTTGTTGTTGTTTAGGTACTTGTGTACATGGAATTAACGATGTGGATGAATTATCATTATTATTATTGTTAGTTAAAGCATCTTTAGCCAGACCAAGCGAAGAAGGGGGAGAACGAATCGAACATCGACGAGCTGCAAAGCAGCTTTTGCACCGAAAGTTGTTATTAGTATTTTGAAGAAATTCAAGATCGGCCTGCAGTATATCAACACAACTTAGATGAAAGAGTTCATTGCACCCGATACATTGCACTTTAGAATGGTTACGATCAACCTTATGACCACAAACACAAGGCATTTTTGAATACTTTAGAAACAACAAGATGTGTAATACTAATTATGCGTCCTTTTTCGCTTAGCTTTGATAAATTAGATTTGAATATATATTTTAGGCACAGAATATTAAAAACACGTCCGAACGGTTTGACTCTCGAATTAAGGAGAACTTAACGTTTTTAGCAATTTCGCGCATTGAGAAAGGGCCTACAATAGTGTTAATAATTGCCGTTGCTCTTTTTCTACAGCAGCGGATTGGTTTTGCGTTTGTGGAAACGAAATTTTGAAATAACGTTGGCAACGTATCCATTGTTGTCAAAGGTAGTGAATGTTGCACACAATACATAAGCAAACTCAACTCTTGCTGAATTTGTTGGTAATGTGGAGAAGATTTGTTTTCTATGCATTCACTGATTGTAGTTTGTTTCAAACGGTTATTTTCGTTTATTAAATTCACGTGTTTTGTTGAAGTTTCATGCCTTTCAATATTGAATATTGCTGGGACCATTGATTTTTGGCAAACATTACAAAAAGCTACATCGCCCTGCTGTTTCAACCAGGGCCGATCTACCTCCCATGTTGTCTTATACCTTTGGAGATATGTCTTTTTTCTTTTTGCCTGGCTGGGTGCATCATCGACCGCGCTGCCATTGGAGATTGTGGCCTGGTCAGTAATCTCAATACTTTTACGCCTATAAATATAATAATTAATAATACATATTTTTTGCCCTCTTGCTATAATTTGTTACTACTTACCTAACAACATTTTTTGACAAATATTTGTCCATTTTCTTTTTATTTTCTTTATTATTTGTTGCGCGGTTTATCTTCTATGATTCAATGACAAAAAATTACAAAAACGATACCAACTTAACATAAATAAAACAGCCATTCACAATAGTTTTTGCAATTGCAAGGTTGCAAATTGATGCAATGTAAATGAACATAGAATCAGTTGGTTTATTTAATTTTGATATTTCGCAATTTTAATCGCAGAAATATAAATGGCTTATTTAAGTGTTTAAGATTCAAAAAGGCGAAATGTGCTAGATTTGGAACCATCGGTGCTAAAAGTGTTAGAAATAAAAAATTTCGAAAAAATGTGTTAGATCTAGCACGATTGTGCAAAAGTCCCATCACTGATATATACGTTTCTTAAGCCTTTTATACATTACCTAGATTTGGCATTACGTTTAATGTTGGATTCGATGGAGTCAAGATATTTTTTATATAGAAAATTGGATAAAGAGTCAAATTCTTTCCTTCGCTGCACAAAAGTCGACCAGTTTTTGGACTGGTTTGATTTTTTATATCTGTTATGCGCTTTGTTACGCTGGTTTTTTAATCGTAAAAGACTTTTGTTATACCAAGGCAGCTTGAATGATCTATGATTCTATTTGACGGGCACGTAAAGATGGAGACTTTCGTTAATTACTTTTTTTTTAAATGAAGTACATAGAATGAGAGTCTTTAGCGCATGATTAAGTTCCGATCGATTGAATTAAAAAAACTGTTCAGAGCTAGGTAGTTTCCTTTGAGGAAGTCATAATACAGGACATTATCATCGAAAGGTTTATCGTGAAATTAATAAAATGAAAACTCTATGAAAAGAGCTTTGTGATGAACTGAAATGCAGTATTTCATATCGTTGTTAACGAAAACTAAAACCAAAATACTGCTTAGATCGTTCTCAATATTATTTATCTGGAAAAGACCAAGAGAGTATAAAGAATCGCAAAGACGACCTTCAATAGAATTTTTCAAGTTGAAACGAACCAATAGATACTCCCCAAATTGAAGTCTCCTAAGACACTCGGAATTTGATTTAAATTTAACTGAGAGATGATAGAAGTTATATTAGATAAATGAAGGTCATAGAATAAAAATTATTTCATATGAATCAACCCTAACGGCGACGCAAATTTGCTCAATACATCCAGTGTTTATTGGAAGCTTAAATTCTCTGCTAGCAAACTTGGAAGAAACTGCGATCAAGACGCCTCCACCTCTAGATACGCCAGACTTCAGTGTGCGATCTTTACGGTGTACTTCGTAGTGCTTGTTAAATAGTTCAGACGATAAAAAATTCGATGTCATCCATGTTTCAACAAATATTATTATATCAAAATCGTGAGAGGTAGCGGTGTTGTATAAAGAATTAATTTTTGTGCGAAGGCCGCCTGCATTATGGAAGTACAATAAGGGTCCTCATTTAAACTCAAAGACTGGAAAAACTCGAAAACTTTTGAGTTTTCGCGCTAGTTTACATGAAGGCATCATTTCACCAACAAGAAAACCACAGTGCAAATCAGCGGTTTGACAGTTGTGATTAGGTTATGTCATATAGTTAATACTTTGAACTGAAATTAAATTATGTATGCCTAAAATATTTGTAATGAAATTTTCTATAAGATAAGTGGGCTAACTTTTTATTACCCATACAATAGTTTTGAGATATAGGGCTTCAAAGTTAAAATTTATTTGAAAAATAACAAATTGAATTTTTTGTACCTATTTTTGGTCATAACAGCAATATTACAGTTATTATTGGCAAATATTATACCTTAAAATGTTTGCCTGACTCTCATCTAAAATATATAAATATCTAAAATTTATTGGCTGAAAATTAAAGTTTTTACAAGCATTTATGTGAAGTATGTGCTCTCAACAGTGCACTTTTTTTAATTTTGCCATTTACATGGAAAATTGGCGCCAATAGAAAAAAATCATTAGAATATTCGGATTCTACGGAAAATTTTACTATAGAAAATGTTATCTCCATTCTTTGTGGTGAAAGTTTTCATAAATTTGTAGAGTAGTGTAATTATCCGCTGAATGATAATAAGATGCTGAAAAAAATGCTAAGTGAATTGTATATGCGCTCTTAAAATTTTGTAGGTTCATACACTACCTAACGTTCATTTTGGTCTATGATTTGCTGAAGATTTCAGAGCTCTTTAATGAAAAATGCAAAAATTTTAATGTAACAAATATTTCTAAAATATAATAAAACCAAAATGAACGCTAGTAACATTACGAAATTAGCGGACGTTTGTCTGTTCTCCCAAAAGCATTCTTGATATATATCGACATTTATTATTAGTCCAAGATAAAAGATTTGTAAAATAAATGCAAAATATTAATAAAAGAGAAAATACAAACAGAAATATATGTAGCAGAATGTGTCTGAAGGGTGATGAAAATATTCCCCTTCGACTAACAGAATAGAGTTTGCAATATGTATGATGCGTTAGCCAAATTAATGCTCTTTAGCCATTTAATATCACATATGGCAGCACTGAAACATTCGTGAAAACTTTCGAGGCTGCTTTCGAAGCAAAATTGCCTCGAAACTTTCGAGGTGTACGTGAACTATTTTCCATACAAAATTTGACAGTTCATTTTCGAGGCATACAAACTTTCGAGGTTTACGCGTTTTCGAGGCATTTTCGCGCTTAGACCCTTAAGGAAAAGTCGTCATGTTGAGTTATCTGTGTATGTGAAGCCAAATATAATTTGTTGTTGTTTCGTCGTTGGTTTTCTTTGTACGAAGAGAACATAACACGACATTTTGTGAGTCAGAAGAAGAGAAACCACTAAGTTGAAGCGAGGAAGAAGAGCGATCGTTGTTAGATGACATAAAAGAGAGGGTAACGTTGTGTGTATTTGTAAGGGCGATATTACACGATCAATGTTTTCTGTTTTTACTCTCTTTTCATAGTTTTGTTTGATGCCCTGTTACTCTTTCAGTTTTTTGCTGAATGTTATTTTTTAATATTTTTATCTGCAACTATGTTTTTCCAACTAAAAAGTATTTAATTGTATTTTGGAGTGCATGAAAAAGCAACGATTGGAATGGAGTTGGATGGAAAATAATTATAATGACAATATGAGATAATGTTGGTCGAAATAGAAACAAATTATACAAAAAAAGATGGCATTTATATGTGAAAAACGCAGAAAAATAATCTTTAAAATTTGCGAACTATTAAAATAAACTCCGCCACTTTGTTACTTGGCCATTGAATTACCATGTTTTCATAAAAATTATTAAGTATTTTTTTAAACAGCACTCATTTTCACAAGCAAACAAAAGCCACACAACGCAAAGGGTGGCAAAGAAAAAAAAAAATTATTTAAAAGTTAGTGAAAAGTCTAGTATTTTTCATAAAATATTAGTATTTCCAATAAACTGCAACAGTGTATCTTCAGCAACCCCATTTTATTTGATGTGATGCAGGTTTTTTTCGTCAGCAAAAAAATTTGAAGTGAAATGTGTTCATCCTCTCTTTGCTCATTTCATTTTTCAAAGCAACAACAATTTCATTGTTTGACAGCAAAACATTGATCGTGTAAGGCTGATGTTACACGGTCAATGTTTTCTGTTTTTACTCTTTTTTCATCGTTTTGTTTGATCGCCCTTACACGATCAATGTTTTGCTGTCAAACAATGCAATTGTTGTTGCTTTGAAAAATGAACACTGAGCAAAAGAGAGGATTAACACATTTCACTTCAAATTTTTTTACTGTCGAAAAAAACCTGCATCACTTCAAATAAAATGGGGTTGCTGAAGATGCACTGTTGCATTTTATGGGAAAATACTAATATTTTATGAAAAATACTAGACTTTCTACTAACTTATAAATACATTTTTTTTCTTTGCCACCCTTGGCGTTGTTTGGCTTTTGTTTGTTTTTAAAAATGAGTGCTGTTTAAAAAATTACTTAATAATTTTTATAAAAACATGGTAATTCAATGGCCAAGTAACAAAATGGCGGAGCTTATTTTAATAGTTTGTAAATTTTAAAGATTATTTTTCTGCGTTCTTCAAATATAAATGCAATATTTTTTGAATAATTTGTTGCTATTTCCTCCAACATTATCTCATATTATAATTATTTTCCATCCAATTCCATTCCAATTGTTGAGTTTTCATTCACTCCAAAAAACCATTAAATAGTTTTTAGTTGGAAAAACATAGTTGCAGATAAAAGTATTAAAAAAAAAAACATTCAGGAAAAAACTGATAGTGTAACAGGGCATCAAACAAAACGATGAAAAGAGAGTAAAAACATTGACAGCAAAACATTGACCGTGTAACATCAGCCTAACATCGTCCTTAAGTGCCTAGTAGGGATGTGCAAATCAATTTCGACTTTAATCGAAATCGATTTTTAATCGACTTTTAGCACAAAATTTCAACTTTTTATGATCGACTTTTAATTGCCAAACTCGATCGAAAGTCGACTTTTACTTTCGACTTTTAGTGTAAAATTTTTTTTAAAATAATAACTAATTTCTCACATTTATTTTAAATTTTACAAAGTTTTTCGAACTGTTCAAAAATGATGCCCTTCTTTAGCCTACTGAGTATTGTAGGCTATCCCATGGCAGAAGAATTAAGATGATAGATGCATTTTGACAAGTAAGAGGAACTTTGACAATTGGGAAATCATTTGTTTTGATACTATTCTTTCTTTTTACAACAGCGTTGTATTTTTATGGTTCAATTTTTAAGTGAGAATTTAATAAAATGTTCAAGGTATTAGCTAATAAAGAAAACAAATTAAATATCATTATTTATATTTTTTATAGTAAATAAAACTTAGAATTTAGTACTAAGTAATACAAGCAGTATTAATAATGTACTATTAACTCTCTCCTTTGTACCCATTTAAAAAAATTCACCTCTAAAATGTTCCTCTCACTTGTCAAAAACTCAAAAGGGCTACTATTTGAAAAAAATGCATCTATCTCTAAATACTTCTACCATGGGCTATCCCATTCACTCGCACAAAATTCACAGACGAAGACGAGTAATAAATGTCAAATAATACCGCCGGAATAAGTAAAAAGACGATGAACGGAACAATGGAAGGGCTGGGAGAGAGGGGGAGGGTGGGAGAAGGGATCGGCTGATTGCACTAACGTTATATAAACTGTATGTCATTTAAAATAAAATATTTACTTCAAATTACTTACTTTATATTCCAATCAATAAGAATAATAGGAAGAACATGTGTTCTATAAAGCTGCCTATAAATCTGGAAAATAAGTTTTACAAGAACCCTACTTTGAACAGCACTTCTACAAAACCAATGTATTTCTAAAAATCTGATTTTGACTCGCACGCAACGGTTCATATATTGTAAATAAATAAAAAATTCATACCAAAAATCTTTTGTCTCGTTTTTTTTTTTTATTCCATACAACAAACATTCGAAAAAAGTCGATTAATCGATTTTCATGAACTTAAAAAGTCGATTAATCGACTTTAAATTTCTGATCAATTCAAAAGTCGAAAATCGATTTTTCTTCCCAGTTGCACATCCCTAGTGCCTAGCTCTGAATTTACCGGTTTCTGAACAAATACGAATGGGCGAATTTTTATGTCAACTGGCCATACGGTTGGGTTGAAAAGCTTTGCATAATGACTTGGTGCTACCCCCAATCTAAACGTTACACTTCTCAAACTATCCGCTTTCGCTTCTTTTTTTGTAAGACTGTAGCACGCCAAGTGATGCGTGTCAATATTTGCATGTTTCTAAACGTAAGAGATTATTTGATCATAAGTAACAGTCGGCTTGAATGAAGAGAGGTGTACCTACTTCTTTTTTACCACCACCTCGAACTCCGTGCTATTATTTTTACCAATAATAACATTGCCTTTCTTTTCCATCGGCTTCTTTCCACTCTCAACTCTCCAGTCTGATAATTGAGAAGAAGCAGCAGTGAGAGCAGTAGCAGTATGCTATCCAGCAATGCCAACTTGAGGGGAATTCCCTGATTTGCGGGGAATTTTACTGGGTGCGGGGAATGAGCTGTTTTTTGCGGGGAATTTGAAGTCGTTTAGCTTTCAGTCATAAAAGTCTGTAGAATATTTTTTGTTAATTTTATGTAATGAAAAACGTTTAATTTACGCAAAATTTCATATTTTGGGTCTTAAAATCCGCGTCTTTTCTTAAGTGGGCCCTGCGATTTATTGGTTTGGAGAAATCGATTGTTAAAAAAGAGTGCTATTTGAAAGTATTATATTTCGAAAGTATTTTGTGAAAATTACAGAGACGCGGAGTGCTTTCGTAGATATAGACGTTTATAGCGCGGAAACATTATAAAGAGGAAACATGGATATGAATGAAAAATAACTGAAGAGTTCTGTCGTTCAAATTACGGGCGACGTTGTCGTTGTTTTCTGTCGTATCCATTGTTTTCGGAGCACCTTCTATATTTAACAAAAAGTCTCGTCAAGTTCGTTATAGGCTCCTTACATGATCGATCGTTTGATATAACACACTAATCAATGGTCTAACGTCAAATATTAATTTTTATGTCTGTTCACGTGTTTTCCCAGCTGAAACTTGCAGAGAAAAAGCAAAACAGAGATTGATAAAAATATTCTCGCAAAGAGAAAAAATAAGAGAGATCACGAGAGCAGAAAATTGGTAGAGCTGGAGAAAATATTGTAGTTGTGATTTTTGTAAATGATTAAAATTATTAAATTTAATAGAATGGAATCATCCACAATTGAAGTCAATTGTTTTTCAAAGATCAATATTTCTTTTTTCGCTCATTTTAATACAAACACCACATTTGTTCTTTCTTTTTGTTATTTTGTAGATGTATTAAAATTAATAAAATGTAACCATCCCCAATTGAAGCCAATTGTTCTCCCAAAACCAATATATCTTTTACCACTCATTTTAATTAAAACAGCACATTTCCTTTTCCTTTTTAGATATTTTTTGACTGTTTTTTTTTTTGACAGATGGTTTTTTTAGCAGTTGCAAATTTTCGCAAGCAAGTAAGTGAACAGATTACCACCAAAAACTTTTAACAATTTGTAACAATTTTTTGTACGTGAACAGACCTATTGGCTTAGTTTTGTGGCGTGCAAACTTGAGATGAGTTAACACAGTGTATCAAAACGATACAAGGAACGGCTCAGTGGCAAGGTGACATATGGCACCGCTAGGCATTACTGGGTTAAGCTAACAACGAGATAAAAGTGAACGATGATAACGAGGATGAAAAAAATTACGAAAAAATTAATTTAAAAAAATATTTTTAAAAAAAATGTTTAAAGTTTAAAATAAAAAAAATCTAAAAATTTTTTTTTGTAAAAATGGATGTTTTGATGAAAAAAATATGAACTGCATTTTAAATTTTTTCAATTTTAAAAATTTTGTCAATGTCAAAAATGTAAAAAAAAAAATTGTGACGTAGCAGAGCAAAACGGACCACGGATTCGAGCTCAGCGACCCCCCATTACCCTAAGTGCATTTGTCCCGTTTGGCTCGTTTTCAAAAGTTTGTAGAATAGTGATTATTATTAGAGACTATGAAACTGAAATCTAGTTGTTCATATTCCATAGTTGACTTTACTTCATTCATACTTAACAGTTCAAGGTTTGTTAACGGGCTTAGATGATGTAATTTTTTTGTCAAAGTGACTAAGTCGCAACAATGTATAAAGGGCAGGCAAATCAAACGGCCGTTTCGGAACCCACCACAATTCCTCAAATGCATTTTTATATTCAAAATTTGTTGCCCTTACTTTTGTTATTATTTGTTTTTCCTAGAATCAAAAGCAAAGATTTTTTATTTCTACACAAACACAAAGCAGAAAAGAATGTGTGCTTTTTCATTTGCATGGATGTAACTACATATTACTAATTTGATCACAGTATTTTATAGTGGTATGTAGATGAGTTGCTTAGGAGGAAAGGTGAAGAAGTGGATATAGGAGAAATAGTTGTGGAACAGTGGGTTCAAATCCCACTTGAAGTGGTTTGGTCCACTTTATTATTTCTTTTTTCAATATTTTTTTTTTTATCGGTATGGTGGAAAAACATAAATATACAACAAAAAACAAATACCGACATAGTTGAATATAAAACATGCAAACACACAGAAGACATTATTATATATTACGAATGTGGTCATTAGGGTGCCATTAAGCTATATGGAGAAATTTTGTTTGTTTTTAAAAATGAGTGCTGTTTAAAAAATTACTTAATAATTTTTATAAAAACATGGTAATTCAATGGCCAAGTAACAAAATGGCGGAGCTTATTTTAATAGTTTGTAAATTTTAAAGATTATTTTTCTGCGTTCTTCAAATATAAATGCAATATTTTTTGAATAATTTGTTGCTATTTCCTCCAACATTATCTCATATTATAATTATTTTCCATCCAATTCCATTCCAATTGTTGAGTTTTCATTCACTCCAAAAAACCATTAAATAGTTTTTAGTTGGAAAAACATAGTTGCAGATAAAAGTATTAAAAAAAAAAACATTCAGGAAAAAACTGATAGTGTAACAGGGCATCAAACAAAACGATGAAAAGAGAGTAAAAACATTGACAGCAAAACATTGACCGTGTAACATCAGCCTAACATCGTCCTTAAGTGCCTAGTAGGGATGTGCAAATCAATTTCGACTTTAATCGAAATCGATTTTTAATCGACTTTTAGCACAAAATTTCAACTTTTTATGATCGACTTTTAATTGCCAAACTCGATCGAAAGTCGACTTTTACTTTCGACTTTTAGTGTAAAATTTTTTTTAAAATAATAACTAATTTCTCACATTTATTTTAAATTTTACAAAGTTTTTCGAACTGTTCAAAAATGATGCCCTTCTTTAGCCTACTGAGTATTGTAGGCTATCCCATGGCAGAAGAATTAAGATGATAGATGCATTTTGACAAGTAAGAGGAACTTTGACAATTGGGAAATCATTTGTTTTGATACTATTCTTTCTTTTTACAACAGCGTTGTATTTTTATGGTTCAATTTTTAAGTGAGAATTTAATAAAATGTTCAAGGTATTAGCTAATAAAGAAAACAAATTAAATATCATTATTTATATTTTTTATAGTAAATAAAACTTAGAATTTAGTACTAAGTAATACAAGCAGTATTAATAATGTACTATTAACTCTCTCCTTTGTACCCATTTAAAAAAATTCACCTCTAAAATGTTCCTCTCACTTGTCAAAAACTCAAAAGGGCTACTATTTGAAAAAAATGCATCTATCTCTAAATACTTCTACCATGGGCTATCCCATTCACTCGCACAAAATTCACAGACGAAGACGAGTAATAAATGTCAAATAATACCGCCGGAATAAGTAAAAAGACGATGAACGGAACAATGGAAGGGCTGGGAGAGAGGGGGAGGGTGGGAGAAGGGATCGGCTGATTGCACTAACGTTATATAAACTGTATGTCATTTAAAATAAAATATTTACTTCAAATTACTTACTTTATATTCCAATCAATAAGAATAATAGGAAGAACATGTGTTCTATAAAGCTGCCTATAAATCTGGAAAATAAGTTTTACAAGAACCCTACTTTGAACAGCACTTCTACAAAACCAATGTATTTCTAAAAATCTGATTTTGACTCGCACGCAACGGTTCATATATTGTAAATAAATAAAAAATTCATACCAAAAATCTTTTGTCTCGTTTTTTTTTTTTATTCCATACAACAAACATTCGAAAAAAGTCGATTAATCGATTTTCATGAACTTAAAAAGTCGATTAATCGACTTTAAATTTCTGATCAATTCAAAAGTCGAAAATCGATTTTTCTTCCCAGTTGCACATCCCTAGTGCCTAGCTCTGAATTTACCGGTTTCTGAACAAATACGAATGGGCGAATTTTTATGTCAACTGGCCATACGGTTGGGTTGAAAAGCTTTGCATAATGACTTGGTGCTACCCCCAATCTAAACGTTACACTTCTCAAACTATCCGCTTTCGCTTCTTTTTTTGTAAGACTGTAGCACGCCAAGTGATGCGTGTCAATATTTGCATGTTTCTAAACGTAAGAGATTATTTGATCATAAGTAACAGTCGGCTTGAATGAAGAGAGGTGTACCTACTTCTTTTTTACCACCACCTCGAACTCCGTGCTATTATTTTTACCAATAATAACATTGCCTTTCTTTTCCATCGGCTTCTTTCCACTCTCAACTCTCCAGTCTGATAATTGAGAAGAAGCAGCAGTGAGAGCAGTAGCAGTATGCTATCCAGCAATGCCAACTTGAGGGGAATTCCCCGATTTGCGGGGAATTTTACTGGGTGCGGGGAATGAGCTGTTTTTTGCGGGGAATTTGAAGTCGTTTAGCTTTCAGTCATAAAAGTCTGTAGAATATTTTTTGTTAATTTTATGTAATGAAAAACGTTTAATTTACGCAAAATTTCATATTTTGGGTCTTAAAATCCGCGTCTTTTCTTAAGTGGGCCCTGCGATTTATTGGTTTGGAGAAATCGATTGTTAAAAAAGAGTGCTATTTGAAAGTATTATATTTCGAAAGTATTTTGTGAAAATTACAGAGACGCGGAGTGCTTTCGTAGATATAGACGTTTATAGCGCGGAAACATTATAAAGAGGAAACATGGATATGAATGAAAAATAACTGAAGAGTTCTGTCGTTCAAATTACGGGCGACGTTGTCGTTGTTTTCTGTCGTATCCATTGTTTTCGGAGCACCTTCTATATTTAACAAAAAGTCTCGTCAAGTTCGTTATAGGCTCCTTACATGATCGATCGTTTGATATAACACACTAATCAATGGTCTAACGTCAAATATTAATTTTTATGTCTGTTCACGTGTTTTCCCAGCTGAAACTTGCAGAGAAAAAGCAAAACAGAGATTGATAAAAATATTCTCGCAAAGAGAAAAAATAAGAGAGATCACGAGAGCAGAAAATTGGTAGAGCTGGAGAAAATATTGTAGTTGTGATTTTTGTAAATGATTAAAATTATTAAATTTAATAGAATGGAATCATCCACAATTGAAGTCAATTGTTTTTCAAAGATCAATATTTCTTTTTTCGCTCATTTTAATACAAACACCACATTTGTTCTTTCTTTTTGTTATTTTGTAGATGTATTAAAATTAATAAAATGTAACCATCCCCAATTGAAGCCAATTGTTCTCCCAAAACCAATATATCTTTTACCACTCATTTTAATTAAAACAGCACATTTCCTTTTCCTTTTTAGATATTTTTTGACTGTTTTTTTTTTTGACAGATGGTTTTTTTAGCAGTTGCAAATTTTCGCAAGCAAGTAAGTGAACAGATTACCACCAAAAACTTTTAACAATTTGTAACAATTTTTTGTACGTGAACAGACCTATTGGCTTAGTTTTGTGGCGTGCAAACTTGAGATGAGTTAACACAGTGTATCAAAACGATACAAGGAACGGCTCAGTGGCAAGGTGACATATGGCACCGCTAGGCATTACTGGGTTAAGCTAACAACGAGATAAAAGTGAACGATGATAACGAGGATGAAAAAAATTACGAAAAAATTAATTTAAAAAAATATTTTTAAAAAAAATGTTTAAAGTTTAAAATAAAAAAAATCTAAAAATTTTTTTTTGTAAAAATGGATGTTTTGATGAAAAAAATATGAACTGCATTTTAAATTTTTTCAATTTTAAAAATTTTGTCAATGTCAAAAATGTAAAAAAAAAAATTGTGACGTAGCAGAGCAAAACGGACCACGGATTCGAGCTCAGCGACCCCCCATTACCCTAAGTGCATTTGTCCCGTTTGGCTCGTTTTCAAAAGTTTGTAGAATAGTGATTATTATTAGAGACTATGAAACTGAAATCTAGTTGTTCATATTCCATAGTTGACTTTACTTCATTCATACTTAACAGTTCAAGGTTTGTTAACGGGCTTAGATGATGTAATTTTTTTGTCAAAGTGACTAAGTCGCAACAATGTATAAAGGGCAGGCAAATCAAACGGCCGTTTCGGAACCCACCACAATTCCTCAAATGCATTTTTATATTCAAAATTTGTTGCCCTTACTTTTGTTATTATTTGTTTTTCCTAGAATCAAAAGCAAAGATTTTTTATTTCTACACAAACACAAAGCAGAAAAGAATGTGTGCTTTTTCATTTGCATGGATGTAACTACATATTACTAATTTGATCACAGTATTTTATAGTGGTATGTAGATGAGTTGCTTAGGAGGAAAGGTGAAGAAGTGGATATAGGAGAAATAGTTGTGGAACAGTGGGTTCAAATCCCACTTGAAGTGGTTTGGTCCACTTTATTATTTCTTTTTTCAATATTTTTTTTTTTATCGGTATGGTGGAAAAACATAAATATACAACAAAAAACAAATACCGACATAGTTGAATATAAAACATGCAAACACACAGAAGACATTATTATATATTACGAATGTGGTCATTAGGGTGCCATTAAGCTATATGGAGAAATTTTTTTTTGAAAAATCTATTGATGGCACCCCCTCGATCGGTTCGTTTTACTCAAAAAATTATCTGTATAAAATTTCAGGTCAATTGGATAAGAGGAAGTGGTGCCCCAAGAGCTCCAAAATTTGGAAAAAACGATTTTTGTGCACAAAATTCATATTTGATTGTTTATATCTCAAACATTTTTCATTATACATAAAAACTGTTTTAATAAAATTTATAGATCTATCAAAGAGGAATAATTCATTCATATAATTTTCGGTATTCCAAATGACTATTGAATAAAAGAAAAAAATGAGCTGAAATTACCCGATTAAATCTAGCAAGTTTTACGAATGTACAAATGACCGCACAACTGCTTTTTTTTACTTATTCGCTAAAAAAAACATAGTAACACCTGCATTATCAAAATAAAAATTAATCAAGATTCGAGATCAGCTGGATTGTGGAAGAACAGTGAACCTGACAATTGCAGAGGAGGTGAAAGGCCGTTTCCTTTTCCTCATCCAGCCAGCTCCTAAAAAGTCGTTTGTGGGCACTCGTAATGTATTGACATGTTAACCAAACAGACAATGCCCAGTAATTATTACCACTACGTTGCTAATAGGGTTATGTGAGAAAAAGGTAATTACAATTGCCTGGAATGTCCTTGTGCCCTCGTACCCAATACCGGTGTACCTTGAGCCGTTCCGATATCTCTTTAGGAGATAGTCGGCAGTTAGCGACTACCTTAGAGGTAGTAAACACAATATCAAGTGATTTTTTGGTTGCTTGACTATCTATTGACTAGTAGTGACGATGGCTCGCTAAAAGCTATTAAATTTGCAAAAAGAGTAAGTAGGGAAATACTGACGAAATTGGGAAATAGAAAGGCATGTGATTTTCATTAAAAATCTCCATAATAATATAAATAACACTGCAAAATGTAGTTTTGATAAGCATTTCCTTGCGATTTTGAATTAATTTTAAAAATAGGAATGAAAAATTTATGAACACTGTTTCGCCTATCCACCTCTGTCTGTAAATCTAACGCGTAGCATCATCTGGCGCTGGAAAAATTCAAAATAGCATTGCCAAAAAATTAGAACTATTTTTCCTAAATTTGCAAAGACTCGACTACTCTTTAAATTTCATATTACTTTTTTTAACTTTTTATATCTAGTAGTACTAGGACAAACATTTTAAATTGAGAGTTCTTAAGTTTGAAGAGCGTTTACAAAAAATTGGTTCGAAAAAATTGGGAATTTTTTGCCATATAAATTGTAATTAATTTGTGTATTTTTTAGAAATGTAGTCATCAGAATAATGTGTATACCAATTTCACCTTGAAAGGTTGAAAGATTTTTAAGAAAGCAACATTTAGAAAAAAATGCGTTTAATGTTTTGAGAAACAAGAAAATTTCGTATAAACTCCAAAATTTTGGGAGACAATCTTTAGTTCTAAGTCGTCCTTTTCCATTAAGCATAATCTTCTAGCGTTTGGTATGGTCCATTAAATGTATCATCGTATTTATTTTCGCAATTGCAAACATTGATTTTCGAATTTAGAATTTAAATTTTATAATTTCAGTCCGTGTTTGCTAGAAACAAAAAGACAGAAAGACCCAAAAAAGTATACCAAAAAAACATTATTAATAAAATTTTTACCAATTACAGGACTGGCATAATTACTGGAACATTCACCTCGTTTGTAACTTTTTCTTTATAAATTTATGAATAGGGTCACTACAACTTTCGAGAGCTAGCGAGTTTTTCAAGTTACTCGACGTTCATTTTGATAGATAAACATTTCTCAGCCCACTTTTGGACAGAAAAAATTGGTTTCATATTCCGATGATGCACGTGTTACATCCTTTTTTTTTAGCAGTTGTTTACATTTGTAAAACTTACTAGATTTAATCGGGTAATTTCAGCTTATTTTTTCTTTTATTCAATAGTTATTAGGAATACCGAAAAAATTATATGAATGAATTATTCCTCTTTCATAGATCTATAAATTTTGCGAAAACAGTTTTTATCTAAAACTAAAAATATCTGAGATATAAACAATCAAATATGAATTTTCTGCACAAAAACCATTTTTTCCAAATTTTGGGGCTCTTGGGGCACCACTCCCCCTTATCCAATTGACCTGAAATTTTACACAAATTATTTTTTTAACCCATCGAGGGGGTGCCGTTGAAAATTTTCCGACTTTCGAAAGTTAATGGCACTCTAATGATCATATTATTTCATAAAGGTGTGTGGTTGAGTGAGTTAAAAAGAAGGGTAAAGTTGTGATTGTGCAAAGAAATTGTGAGTTTTTTTGTGTCGTGAGTTCCAATCCCACTTTTTAAACAAATAATTATTTGTTTTTATACTATTAAATCAAGTTACAGTTTTATTATACTATATAAAAATGTAACTTGATTTCATGGACATATGCCCATCAATAACTCAGATAATTTTTGGGTATATCGTAGTACAAAGATGTTAATTGGCAATGTAATGCCGCTGGAAAAAGGTCTGTGAAATTGAAAAAGAGGACATGACATCTCCTATATAATCTGAGTTTTAACTATGGAATATCTCAGTATTCATTTGTGGCACGTCTCTAAAAATGTCAATGGTATTCTATGACGAAATATGGATAGGTGTGGCCTTTTCGATACAACTCTAATGCTTTTATATATATTTCCAGAACCATTTAGCGACGTTGGTTGACAAAACCACACCACAAAAAAATGTGGGTGGGTTTGAAAAAGAGGGCGAGGAACTTTCCATATAGCCTGAATTTTCTTTATTGTATATCTTAGAAACTATTTGTAGTGCAGCACTAAGATTTGGAATGATAATATGATTTGTCAATAGAATTCGGTGGGTAAAGTATGGGTAGGCTTGAGTTAGTGACTGGAATAAATAAAATATGTGTGACACGTCCCATGCAAAGGAAATGTTTGAAACTGTATACCTGAGAAACCATAGCAAATAACAGAAGTTTTTGGGCAAGTAGGCACCTCTCATACAAAGGAAATGCTTGAAAAGGCATAAATCGCTGCCTTAATTTGCTAAGGCCCTAACATCAAATTTTTCAATATCGAGTTTTTGATGGATTATGATAAAGCGTGTCCTCTTTTATCTGTACCGAAAACTTTAGAGACCTACACCGAAAACTTGCGATCTTTTCTTTTATTAAGGAAAGCAATGGAAGTTTAGTTGTAAAGGCTGTTTGTTGATAGTTATTAGATTTTATTAAAAATGCTGCTTAAACGCCAGCAAAGTTGTTTTTTTTTTTTGTTCTGAAGAAAATTAAATACATTTATTTATGTAGGTATATGTACAAGCCCAAAAATCTGGGAATCACTTTTAGCTTCAAACATCTCAATTCGTTTCTTTCAATAAATTTTACCCCTCGGATTAGTGGTAAGATTTTTCTGTTAAAAAAGTGATAAGGTCCGTAGGGACCTATAAGCAATTGTATGAAAATATCATTTAAAGCACTCAAATCATTGCGGACAATTGAATTATCAATAAAAAGACGAATAGTTTTGTTTGTTCATTGTGTTTATACATTATTTTATTAAAAAAATTAGATTTTAAAATTAATTGTTATTCTTGTTGCTCTATACTAAAGTATAAAAGGCTAAAGTACACGTATTCAACATATGCAATTGTTTTGAATTTTTAATACAAACCGCTTTTTCACAATTACAGCAGAAAGCTCTAGTTGTCCGTTGATGATTGTTCTACTCACGACACAAATAGCATCAAGGTCTATTGCACCGCTCTGCAAATTGAGGTGCACGTCCTTGTATTAGGTGTCTGGTTGTGATAACTACACCAAAAGACATCATAGCATTTCTAATGTGAGAAAAACGTGTGATGCGAGCGTTCATGGCCCGATTTTCAATATTTTTTGTTGCCAATTGCGTGATGAATAAATGCAGGAAATCAAATAATATCCAAAGGCCCTGCATGATTCCTAATAAATTTTGTGAGTCATTGTATGTATAGGCTCAATATTTCTTCGTTTTATAATTTTCGGGCAACCGGTTTAAAATGATTTTCTGGTTTATCTGTGTTCAGAAAAATTATAGCCAGGTAAAAGAACATTTTTATTGTTTCCACTTAAAGGAATCTCTTAACGGTTTAAAATAAATTATAAAAAACTTATAGTTGCATGCATTTAGTCTCAAATCCTATATCCTGTGCTGACTTTTTGCTGCTTTTTAGTGCTCTGCAATATTGTAGACCTGTTTTAAATACCCAATTGTGCGGAAAACATCAATACGAAATTCCTTGTGGTTTATGAATTAAGCGAATTTATATTTATGACCTCTATTGCACACTTTGACCTTGAAAACATCGCTTATTTGACCTAAAGTAGCAAAACGCATTGGCAATATTATTAAGTGAGCCTAGTGCTATTAGAAACCATTAACAGATTTGGAAAAATTTTTTTCTAATTTTGATATTGATTGCCAGTGGATGGAAAAAAGTTAAAATAAAATTATTGAACGATTTTTAAATATTTTTTACTTCAATCGGTTTCTTTCTAAAAAGTCAAATATAAAAAAAATTTTAAAAATAAATTTGAATTGAAATCGTACGAAGTTTGTAGCACGTCATGACCAAAAACGGTATTTTCAAAGGTTTCAACCCCATTTTTTCTAAAACGAGACGTGATGGGAAGTTTTTGACCTCAGATTCGCGTACAGCATGAAAAATTCATTCGCAAACACTAGGAACCATATTGTTCACCAACCCCATGCAGAGAAGTGTTATTGAATCAGCTTTAAAGTTCTTAATCTTAAAATATAATTAATCTCTTAACCCATTGTTGCCCAGAGCATCCCAACTCGGAAGATACGCCAACCTCATCCGGGCTCCTCATCATTGATAATGGCCCAAATTCCCACAGATAATCATTTGGAAAAAATTAGTCTCTGAATATTTTTGGCATTTTTAATCATTTTTTTGAGGCTGGGTACATTATCAGTAATGGCAAGTCAATGAGTTATCGAAATTATGTCATGCGCGATAAAAAATGTATTGGAAACCACATTGAATAATATTTATTTGAAAAAATTTTAATTGATTATTCTGTGAATTTTTGTGTCATTTTCGGCCATTTTTTTAGGTTAAGATTAAGAAAACTCGGAAACAAAAATTGTTCCCTAAACTTTGAGACTTTTTTCCACTTTTATTCCTAGTCTGATAGGGTCCATCAAATGCTTCATCGTATTCAATTTATTGTATTTAGACATCAGTTTCATAAAAATTTGATATGAATATTTTCTTCGAATTAAAACCCCGCCCCCCCTCCCCCCCGACAAAAAAATCCTGGCTACGGCCCTGTCGCTCAGTGTTATAATAGGTCCCAGCGGACCTTATAACTAATCTGGTCCTTAACACATAAAAACCGCCATGAACCAATCAACGAATCGCTTTGTAAATGGTTTTAAACGAAGCATAATAACATATTCTTGGAATACATTGTCGGTCAATTTTCAATTAAAAAGGTCCCCAGGGGCCTTACCACTAATCCGAGGGTTAAATATAGTGGCACACAGCCTAAGTAATACTGTTCCAAATAAGTTGTGAGCCACTGTTTTTTTATGCTTATTAATTTATGAACTGTTCACTTACCTGTATGTTTTGTTATAATAAAATATAAAATGTATTGTTTAAAAAAATATATATTAAAATAAATATATCTTTATGTAGGGTAAAGTAGGGTACCTTTGACACCGGGGCACATTTGACTTTGCCATAGAGATCTGCAATGAGTACTGGCAAACTGAATATATTCAACTCATGATCCCAAAATTCTTCTATCCACATGCATCCATATTTATTTAAATGCTGTCGAGCCTCATATCCCCCTAAGTTTGAAGTTCGCATCATACTCAAACTTAACCACGTGAATGATGTGGTATACTTCGACTCTCCTTCACTCAATGTGTGTAATTGTATACATTCTGTCAAATAAGTACCCGGAAATTCTCATTTTAAATTTTCCCTCTGAGAATATTTCAAAAAATTTTTTTTCCCAGGTTGCCACAACTGTCAACCACTATTCTGAATTTTTATTGCTATGTGTCATTTAGTTTGGTTATGGCATCATTAAGAACAAGTCAACCTTTTGTGTGCGTTGCGATTTTTACTATGGATAAAAATATCGAACAAAGAGTTTGTGTGAAATTTTGTGTGAAATTTTGTGTTTCAAACGAAATTTCTTGTGCCAAAACGACATGTTTTGGGTATGCGGAAAGTCTCAGCGCGATTGGTACCAAAAGATCTTCAAAAAGTGAATCGCAGTAAGGTGGCTGAAGACATGCTTGAACGCGTAAATTCCGATCCAACGTTCATCGAACGCATCATAACTGGTGACGAGACATGGGTTTTCGAGTACGACATGCAAACAAGTCAACAATCATCGGAATGGCGCGCCAAAAATGAGCCGAAACCGAAATCGCAACGCACACAAAAGGTTGACTTGTTCTTAATGACGCCGTAACCAAACTAAATGACACATAGCAATAAAAATTCACAGAATAGTGGTTGACAGTTGTGGCAACCTGGGAAAAATCCTGGGATGAAATATTCTCAGAGGGAAAATTTAAAATGAGAATTTCCGGGTACTTATTTGACAGAATGTATAAATGCAAATCACACTTATTTTGCATCGCCTTTACACAATAAAAAAAATACATTATGAGGGCGTGTGTCACGTTAGTAGGGTCCCAACGGGCCCGATTGTCAGCAGCTCACCTGAGGAGTATAAGGTCAGCACTTTTTGTTTTTTTAACGAACACTTGCTGCAGAAAAGCAATCGTTTCCGAATCAAACGTCGACAAGATCATCGTAATTTAAAATAGCAAAACTGCTGATGCAAAGATTTCGTGAGAGGTCTTTTGAAGCATTTAGAAAAGAATAAGAAAAATATTATGGAGCAGAGCAGTGGAAAAAAGCGAATGAACTGCTGACGCAAAGATCTCATGAGAGGTCTTTCGAAGCACTCCATAAGACGCGTAAAACGGAGTGCTTTTTTCCAATGACATGCAATGTTAAAAACGTAATGATGTGTCATACGGAGAGGAAGTGCCCACAGCTGACTTGTTAACGCTCCAAAAGGCCTTTTGGAGTGCTTTTTTCCCCGTTGGGCGTAGAAAAGAATGATGTCTGCATTACATATATAAATATTTTTGAATGAAACAGATATGGGATGGTATGAGTATGATGTCGCCGTCGCATTCATTTTTATTGCAACTTATATATATGCATTAACGTTGTTGTCCATGTGGGTTATGGTGGCCCTTAGTATAGGTCTTTCTCAAAAGTAAAAATGTTGCTACTCCCTTTCACTAATCTGGTTCCAATCAAGAAAAAAACGGGCTGTGCAAAACTTCAGCTTGAAGTTGAAACATAGTATACGAAACTATTAACTCCGTTTAAAAGCGGTATAGTCTTCCCTATCTTAACCATTTTCTAGTTTCTTCTTAGAGAAATTTATTTGGACACACCCAGGAAATTGTGTGAAAACCTTCTGAATCAAATTTTTTAAATGTAAATTCTTACCATTCCTGAAACAATATGAAAAATATAATCGCCCACAACTTCTATAGGAGAAACGTATTTACAAGAATAATATCTATAGAATCAATTGTGAATTTCACAAGAATTTCAACGAAATTTACTTGAAATGCCAAAAGTAACTCAGCAACCCTCAAACAAATGGTTGTAAGAAACAGGGAAAATATGATATATTTTTTTGACATTTTGCATTTTGTCTTCATAACATCTGCAATATTTCTGTGGTAAAAATGAAAAACAGCATAACTAGAGTTAAGATATTTTTGACTATAAATAATAAACTTACGCGAATTTTTAAATAATTTTTGGAATTATATATCGTTTTAAGAATGATCTTTAATTTGAAGATAAAGTCATTTGAAACAATTGCTGCGCTTTATTCGCCACTTGCTTCTAGTTATATATAACTAGCAGCGATAATTGTATATGAAAACAACAATAAAGCCGCAGAGATAACACGTATAATTATAGCGTACAAAAATTCTTCTTTTCTGTCTTGTGTCCACCTAAATTTGAAATTCAAAATTTTAACGAAATTCACTCTCGTGTATCTGCACTATAAGAGAGAATTTAGTAGCAGTTGAGTATTTTTTTCGGTCTTTAGCAATGATTTGTGTAACAAATTGTTTCTCAGCTTAATTTTTTGTGAAAATTTTACTGTTGAAACTTTTTATCAAATTCTGTCTTAAGTCGACTTAAGCGTTTATTGCTTTTGACCACAGAATTTGTCCGCAGCTCCCTTCTGATTTCTCGATCAATATCCTGATAATTCATCAGTTGACGCACGAACAAAAAGTAATGATAAAGTGCTTTAATTCCATCTGGAGAATTTTAAGAATTCTTCCCCTTGTAAGATAACTGAAACTGGTCTTGAGAAAGGTATATCTTGAATGCAAAATTCATTGTTAACTCTAACAATTCTGGCGAATCATCTCGGTGTTGTTTCTTCATGGAAAGGTGTTGTTCAAGAAATCCAAGAACAAAAAATTGATTTTTCTGAAAAAATTACTTTCCGGTCGACAATGTACAACTTCATGGTCGATGAGGGCCGCCTCGCAGTTGTCCGATTAAGATCAAATTTTGCACAGATTGTTTCTTTATTGATTGAAACAAGAACTTTGAAGGTTCTACTTTAACTCTTCTTGGATTAATACGTGTTTTTGTAAATTTGGTAACGCTGATGTAATTTGCAAGCGTTTTTTGAATTAATAGTATCAGTAACAAAATTTGTTAGCACTGCTCTTTAATGTTAACAAAATAAAAATGCGTTTTGTGAAAATAAAACAAGATAAATTGAAAAAGAAGAAAAAATCATCCAGAGAATTTGGGGCACATTTGACTTTTACCAAAGGAGCACATTTAGCAAACATCAAATATCCCTCATTTTGCAGATTTACGTATTTGCAATACAATTGTTATATTTTATGTTTATACATTTTTAAAGATATGGTACGTTGCTACATAAAGAAGACAAATCGAAGCGAAATTGAAGAGAGCCATTTCAGATATTAGAAATAAACATGAAACGGCGACATCAGCCCCTAAAAAATATGGGGTAAATAGGACAACATTTAAAGTCCTTCATACTACATCTTGGAGTCGTACCCCTTTTCCAACCCAACCCACGTTATAATAATAATAGTGAGAACAGAAAAATAAAAAAATAGTAATTGAATAACAATCAATCATAATAAAAATTTGTGTCAGTTCCTGCTAAGTTTTCAGTGTTATTTTGTGATATATACAAATATTTTAAATTTTATACATATATACAGAGGAATGACAAATTTATTAACCTTTGTCAAATGTGCCCCTTGTAAAGTCAACTGTGCCCAGTGCTTGGGGTACTTTTGACAAAATGGGTATTTTGGAAAAAGCCCATTTGAAAAAAAATAGTGATGCAGTTTTTATAAAAATATAGTTTGTTTGAGGTTTGATCTAGAAAAATCAATGTTTTAAAAACAGTAATATCTTTTAAAATCTATCAATAATTTTCGGAATTATAGGCTTTTGAAAATTAAGTGTCAAAGGTACCCCACTTTACCCTACACTTAAAACTAAAAAACCCATAATTACGTGTGGTTTTTTCTAAGGAAATGTAAAAAGTAACTATGTTCATGTTACTAAACTTACAAAACGTTAATTTTTTATCTTTTCATGAAAAAAACTGTTTTCGATATTTGACAATTTTCAAGCTGAAATTTTATATATATTATTTCGAATGATATATTTTTGATATCGACAAAAAGACTCAAAATGCATCGATACGTAAATATCGATATTCTTGCATGTATCGGCCATCCATACTTGTATAATGGAAGAAATAATTTGGGCATAATAAATATTTCAGTATTCAGAATATGCCCAGTTTTGATGTAGGGTATTTTGAGGGTCGTAGGGTATAAAAATAAAATTTTTGGAAAAATTTTCCGATTTTTTTTAATCTTAACCTAAAAAAAATGGCCAATAGTGACAAAAAATTCACAGAAAAATCAAATTGAATTTTTTGAAATAAATATTATTCAATGTGCATTCAAATGCATTTTTTTTTATCGTGAAGGACATATTTTCATTGGCAACCCAACCTCAAAAAAATTACCAAAAATAGTAGAGGCTCATTTTTTTCAAATGATCATCATTGGGAATTTGAGCCATTATCAATGATAAGGAATGAGGTTGAGATCTTTCGTGGTGCTCTGACCAATAATGCGTTAAAAAATAATTATATTTTAAGATTGCCTCCTAAACTGCATGGGTTTTGCTAATAAGATGGAGTTTTTGCGAAAGAACTTTTCACGTTGAACACGAATCTTAGGTCAAAAACTTCCCATCACGTCACGTTTTAGGAAAAAAATGGGGTTCAAGCAAGTTTAATTTTACAAGGATCCGATAATTTTTTCTATTTTTTATTAATTTTTAAACTTTTTAAACTGATTCAGGACGAAACTTTAAATCAAAAACAGTTACTGACCTAGAAAAACTATGAATGCAGGAGTGCTGAGTATCACGTTCTCTTTTTGAATCCGTAGTCAAACCTCATGTCGAAGAAAACAAATCGGATTTGATCGCATAGTGTAAGTAAGATTTCATTAATTTTTTTTTTTATATTTGACTTTTTAGAAAAAAAACCGAACGAAATAAAAAATATCGTTAAATAGATGACTTTTTTCCATCCATTGGCAATTAATCTCTAAAATTAGAATAAAGTTTCCACATTTCGGGGGGGGGGGGGGGGAGGGAGGGGGAAGGTCAGAACCCCAAAGCCCCCCCTAAATTCAGCATTGCTTTAAAGTATTGTCCATCGTTAGCCACAATCTTTTCCCATCTTTCTGGTAGCATACGGATTCCGCGTCGAAAGAACTCCTCATCTTGTCAGGGTTATCCACGAATCGACCCATTTTTTGAGTTCTTCGAAAGAACGGAAGTGCTGTTCAGCCAGGCCATGTGTCATCGATCGGAACAAGTGGTAATCAGAAGGAGCAATGTCTGGAGTATACGGCGGGTGGGGTAGCACTTCCCATTTCAGCGTTTCCAAGTATGTTTTTACTTGCCTTGCAACATGCGGCCGAGCATTGTCGTGCTGAAGAATAACTTCGTCGTGTCTATTCTCATATTCTGGCCTCTTGTCCTTTAATGCTCGGCTCAAACGCATCAATTGTAGTCGGTAGCGGTTGCCAGTGATCGTTTCATTCGGTTTCAACAGCTCATAATACACGACACCTTTCATATCCCACCAAATACACAGCATGAGCTTGGATCCATGGATGTTCGGCTTTGCCGTTGATGTTGACGCATGTCCGGGCGGTCCCCATGATTTTTTACGCTTTGGGTTATCGTAACGTATCCACTTTTCATCGCCAATCACAATACGATGCAGAAAACCCTTTCTTTTCTGTCGTTCAATCAGCAGTTCATATGTGAAAAATCGTCGTTCGACGACTCTCGGCTTCAATTCGTACGGCACCCAATTTCCTTGCTTTTGAATCATTCCCAATGCTTTTAATCGTTTAGAAATGGTTGATTGATCAACTCCTAAAGATTCTGCAAGTTCTTGTTGCGTTTGACATGAATCTTCTTCGAGTAATGCCTTCAATTCCCTTCACGTTCCGTGTCTTCAACATCAAAATCACCACTTTTGAAACGGGCATACCACACCTGAGATATTCTAACGTCTATAGCACAGTCAGGATAAGCTTCAGTGAGTAAACGATGTGCTTCAGTTGCGTTTTTCTTTAAATGGAAGAAGCAAATTAAAACTTCCCGCAAATGTTGTTTTGTTGGCACGAAATTCGACATTTTCAACTATAGTAAAACACTTTTGTAAAATTATTTGACAGATCAATTCTTATAGTATTTTTGGCGCTCTTCGAGATAGAATAGCTGTCAATGTAAAAAAAATGGCGCGTATGATATGAAGTTAGTCACAATTACGAGTTTATACATTCATACTCCCAATATCTACACATATATGGAGGTGAAGAAACTCGCTCCATTTATTTTTGAGTTTGCATTATGAAATAGTTGCAATTATCACACGAAAAGATAATGCCGTGGTATTCTAGAGTCGAATTACAATTTAATTTTTTGTTACTACAAATATTATTATACATAATAAAAACGACAACTGAAACTGTTGAAAAAGATGGACGTGTAATTGAGTATGATTCTTTCGATCAGTTTAAGGTAGATGAAAAATATTCTAAGTTGAAATGTTTCAAATTTATTAAATTCAAAATGCATTTATTCTAGAATTCTGTTCATAAAAGCTATACCCACACCTATGATGAATTCCGGAGTCGTAAGGCATTCGAGGAGAACCTGGATGCCGTACGAGAACATAACAAACTGTACAAAAGTGGCGAAAGTTTATTTCGTATGCGTACCAACGTTATGGCTGATATGGTAAGCCTGCAAACAAACTATATATGTATTATCATATTTTCAAGTTTTTCCTTTTGTTTTGTTGTTGTTTGGATTGCAGAGCAATAAATCCTATCTGAAGGCATTTCTACTGCTATTGCGTAGCAAACGTTTCGGCAATGGTATTGATTTAGATTCGGAAATAGTGCGATCACCGCTTAAGCTGCAAACTCCAGAATCAATTGATTGGCGTGAAAAGGGTTTCAAATCACAGCCACACATGTGGTTCCTGCTATGCATTCAGTATAGTAGAAAGTATTGAGGGTCAAGTTTATGAGCGGACAGGTCGTATATTAAATTTAAGGTGAGAATACTACTTTTCAAAATTGTCGGGTTATAAATTATATCACTGAATACTTGATTTATGTCATATATATGTTAAATATAGTATAATAGCATAAGAAAGAAATTCAAAATAAGTTCAAATACAGAACACCCTATGAAATTTGGACATAAAAATGCCTTAATTCAAAAGTAGCGACATGAAGGTTTAATTCATACAAAAAAATGTTTATGACATAACAATGAAAGGGACGTATCTTTGAGCATAGGCAGGGGGAAGGGGGGGCGGGGTACTTTGTTAATAGGAAGGAACCACTCACTAAATTAAAGCTAAATTTATAATTGTACCCATAAATTTATTTACGTTTATAAATGATTCCCACATTTTTTTTTCATTACTTATTTGTATTTAGTCAATTCACAAGCTGTCTTATTTGGTACTATATCCTCTGAGAAATATTTAAAATATTTGCAAGCAACTGGTGGTTTTATGCGTTCTAAAGACTATAAATATGTTTCAAAGGTATTAACATACATATTTAACTTAGTAGCTCATATATAAATTAGAGTGATTCTTATTTAATGTCCTAGTTGGATCATTGCCAATATTAGAAATTTGGGATACCATTGTAGTTTTATAATAGTCCTATTCACGATTTGGTGCAAATGGTCTTGCATCATTGCAAATGCAAAATATTTCTGCTACCACAACAACAAATATATGTGATATGCAATGACGCAACAGCAGGGCGCCTGGGTGTCCGGAAAACCATTGCTAGGGCCTACCGCCGATATTACTGGCTGGGCATGGCCAGGGAAATCAGCAAGTACGTCCGGAGTTGCGAGTCCTGCCAAAAAGTTTAAGGCAGTACAGCAGAAGCTAGCTGGGAAGATGTTCACCCACATTGCTGAAGAACCAAGGGCCTGGTTATGTGCCGACTTCGTGGGGCCACTACCACGCTCAAAACATAGCAATACCATGCTGCTGGTGTTCTTCGACAAATTTTCAAAATGGACGGATATGATCGCAATGCGCAGAGCGATCAGTGAAGGGGTACAGAAGGCGTTCCGGGAGCGGATACTAGCGAGATATGGTGTTCCCAAGGCGCTAATAACCGACAATGGAACCCAATTCACAAGTAGGACCTTCCGGAGATTCCTACAGGACATGGGCGTGAGGCATCAGTTCACGGCCCCATACACCCCTCAAGAAGGCCCTACCGAGAGAGCGAATCGTACCATCAAGACGATTATCGCACAATTATCAAGTCATCAACAGCGCCTATGGGGTGAACAACTACCCGAAATCTCCCTGGCCATCAACTCCAGAGTCTCTGAAACCACTGGGTACAGCCCCGCTTTCCTCACTCAAGGACGAGAACCACGTCTCCCATAGGCCTTGTATGACGAAGCGACGCTGGGCCCTGGGGCATCTACGCCCTCTATCAATGAGCAAACTTCCAGTATGCGTGACATCTTCAGCATCGTCCGACGCAACCTATCTCGAGCTGCGCAAGACCAGGCACGCCACTATAATCTTGGGAGACGTGCGTGGAGACCCACTATCGGTGACCTAGTGCCAGTCAGGCAGCACCACCTATCCAAGGCAGTTGACAGCTTTGCGGCGAAACTAGCCCCAAATTTCAATGGGCCTTTCGGAGTCTTATCCTTCATTCCCCTGTTAACGTCAGGATAAATCAGCCAGGGACGACGCGAGTACGAACAGCCCATCTCAGTGAACTGAAAAAGTTCCATTCCCCTGACAGCGACCCACGCCGGCAACGCAAGCCAGCTCTAGGCCAACAAGCCCAGCACCGCAACAAGAACCCGCACAGATGCCACCTCATCCTCGGCGAAGTAAAGAGGGGGTGTGACGACTCAAATTTGGGTCCCAAATTTTGGCCGCACAATATACGGCTGTGGCCTATGCACCAGCACCACTGTACATCAATCACACCACTGTACAGCAACACCGCCACTGTGCACCAGCATGAAAAGGAAAAGAAAAAAAGAAGTCAGGTAGGCAAAAGAATAAACAACAACAACTGCCATTCATGCTGCCAGCAGCGCACACACAAAAAACGGGATCATCGTATGATGTAGACAGCCTGCTGCGATAGAAATTCGAATATCTGATGAAAATATTGTCATACGATCAAGCTAGCCAATGAGAGCGTGCCAACACAGCAATTCCAGTAGCGACTGGAAATCAAAAACAAAACAAGGAAGAGGAAGCATGACAAGTATAAAAGGGACACGCACAATACTGAGTCAGTTTAGTAACCAAGCAAGTTAGATATCATCAAGCAGCGGTAGAAGACCGTTGTCCCCGAACAACTAGCAGCACATAAATAAAGAACCAGCATCATCACAGCAGAGCAGCGGCAGAGAGCAAGCACCGGAATAAGTACAATAAGGTCTCAGCATGGGTTTGTAAAGGGGAGATCAACCGTTACTAATCTTCTTGAGTTATCGACCAATGTCATAAGTGGATTTTCTAATTGCCAACAGACTGACGCAATTTATACGGACTTTAGTAAAGCTTTTGACAAAGTGAACCACGATTTACTAATTAAAAAACTTGACTTTTATGGCTTTCCTCTTTTATTATTACAATGGATAGACTCGTACTTGAGAGATAGAGAGCAAATAGTAATTTTTAAAAATGCCGTATCTAAAAGTATCAAAATACCATATGGTGTTCCACAAGGAAGCCATCTGGGTCCTATTTTGTTTTTGTTGTTTATTAACGATCTTCCATCTGTTATCAAGCACTCTAAAATATTAATGTTCGCTGATGATGTGAAATTGTTTAAGTCTTACAACGAAATAGAAGGTCAAAATTTACTGCGATCTGATCTTTTGGCATTAAATAATTGGTGCCACTGTAATTTAATGTCTTTAAACCTAAAAAAATGTAAGTTCATGGTTTTTTCTAGAAGGCAACCTATTTTTTCTAGGTATGGATTAGATGATCACGAGTTGGAGCAGGTTTTTTCGTTCGTTGACCTAGGTGTCACAATGGACACCAAATTAACTTTTAATTTACATATCAACTCAACTATTAATAAGGCTAAGGGCATCCTTGGTTTTGTTAAAAGATGGTCTAAAGAATTTAACGATCCATATGTCACGAAATCACTTTACACTGCACTTGTAAGACCAGTTCTGGAGTATGGTTCTGCTGTGTGGAGCCCTCAGTACAACTGTTATGCTGATAAGTTGGAATCTGTGCAAAAACAGTTCCTCTTGTTTGCTCTACGTTCGTTACACTGGAGTCCATCACAGCACCTCCCGCCTTATGAACAACGGTTAAAACTTATAAGCTTGCCAACTTTTCGGAGCAGAAGAGTTATGCTAAATGTGATGTTTGTGACTAAATTATTAAATGGTTATATTGATTCTCAATTTTTACTCAATGAAATCAAAATTAATGTTCCAAATCGCTGTTCTAGATATCCAATTCCTATTAAACTTGATGCTTGTAGAACAAACTATGCCCAAAATAACCCTTTTCGTTGTATGTGTAATAATTTCAATTCTCTGCACGACATTTTTGACATTTCCGACTCTCTCCAGTATATAAAATTAAATGTATTAAATTTTCTTAATCGTTAAACAGCTGATGATTACTAATAATCTGTAGCTGTAAAGAAGACCAAATAGAGATTTATTCTCCCCAATCAGCGCTTTATCAGGGCATTCCGGAATGCATCTGAATCGGTCACCAAATCCGTACGTCATGCGGATGTGCCCCTCGTGCGGATGGGCGGGTAAGTGGGTCCGTTGGGATTCGTTTTAAAAAAAAAAAAAAAAAAAAAAAAAAAAAGTAGCTTGCGACATAGTTATATTTTCTTTTTGCAATAGGACCGAAGGTGGGCATCAGGCGGAAGCGACAAGTGACACGTCGGAGCGGTGTACCCAGCCACTCGCCACTTGACGCTACCTGGCACACGACGGAACGAGTAGAGACACCTTGGATCGGTTCATCCGGCCAACGCCCCTCTCGCAACCGTGACTTTAAAATTCGGACGCCCGCGACGCATCAAGTTATCCTGCACGCTCCGCAAGCTCGCCCTACCAGGCGCATTCCATCAACTGTGAACAACGCTCTGCACGCTCCGTATGCTCGCCCTACCAGGCGCATTTCATCAACTGTGAACAACGCTCTGCACGCTCCGTATGCTCGCCCTATCAGGCGCATTCCATCATTTGTAAACAACGCTCTGTAAGCTCGCTCTACCAGGTGCATTTCACCAACTATGAACAACGCTCTGCACGCTCCGTATGCTCGCCCTACCAAGCGCATTTCATCATTTGTGAGCAAAGCTCTGCACGCTCCGTATGCTCGCCCTACCAGAGCACATTACATAAACTGTGAACAACGCTCTGCACGCTCCATATGCTTACCCAGAAGACTAATCCAGTTCAACACCGGAGGCAGTAAGATTAAACCATTTTTTTTGTGTTTATTAAATAACATTGTAAACATTGAATTATAAAGTGAATTAAAAGAAACCTGGAATTAAAAAGAATGTATCTCAATAAATAAAGTTAGAGCTCCCCTGCAACCAACAAATTTTGTAACAAAAGGAACCTCTGGAGCCCGTTGAGTTCTACCCCGGCCAAAGAGAGAACGTTCCGTTACAAAATCTATCAATAATTTTCGGAATTAAAGGCTTTTGAAAATTAAGTGTCAAAGGTACCCCACTTTACCCTACCACTTCTTCGGCAATTTATTTAGTTTAATCGCTTGCAATACATTTTCTACATTTTTTATGTTTATTTATTTTGTAGGCCTTTAGTGGCTAAGATAAAAAGAAATTTTAGTTTTTATCCATCATCTCCCTTTTAGTCATCGTCTTCTCCATCCAAATCGCTATGGCAATGTTTGCACACTTTAAATGAACAGGCTGCTTTCATGTGAAGCATTGGGGTTGACATGGCTTAAAATACAAAAAAAAATGGATCAAAACACTAGTTAAATGGTGTCTCATACCCGGTGATATGCTGTGTCTCATACCCGGAAAAAAATGACAAAAATGGATTGCAAAATATACGACAAACACTAAATGCTAATGCATTACACTCACCTTTTCCAATGCATTCACTTGAAAATATATCACTTTGAAAAAAATCAAAAAAAGTTTTCTTGATCGATTTTCACATACGATGTTTGCAGCTGATGCAAGCAATAAGTCTATTCACTCCGGAAGGAGCTTGACTTGAAATTAAGCAAATTGTACTACCTAATTGGCAGGCATTCAATTCTTTCAATCCACAACAAACTAATGGTGTATAATCAAACATTGAAGCCGGCCTGGACCCATGGCATACAATTCTGGGGATGTGCTAGTTAAAAATACATAGGCGCTATCCAACGGTTACAAAATAAAGTGCTGCGATGTATTGTAAATGCGCCCTATTACATACGAAATAGCGATCTCCATTGCGATCTTGGCATGCCAACTGTCACAGACGTGACAAAAAAATTTGCCGTTGCTCACAAGCAGCGACTAGAATCTCATGTCAACGATGCTGCATCCAGTTTACTTCTGACGACTGCGCTGCGTAGACGGCTAAAACGAAAAACAGTGGCAGACCTTATGGAAAGCGAGTAGCAGAAATTTTATTTAGATGTCTTGTATAAATTACAAAATGTTTTTTTTTTTGCCAGACAGAATCGAACGCTTTTTCCACGTCTAGTAATACTAGGACTGTTTTGACTGCTTTAAAGAGAAACTGCTTTTAATGTGATTGAAGATTAGCATAATTGGTGCGAAGTGCTGTGAAATTGTCGGAAACCAAACTGCTCATTTTGTAAAATATTATTTTCAGCCACAAAATCTCTTAACTTAAATAGAATAACCTTTTCAAATATTTTACTTAGACTACTCAAAAGGCTAATTGGTCGATAACTGTCGATTTCATTGGCTGACTTACCCGGTTTAAGTACTGGTATTACCTTAGCATTTTTCCAATTATTAGGAAAATATTGAAGCTTTAAACAACTGTTTAAAATATGGGTTAAAAATTGGGAACTGTTTGAGCATGATGTTTCTAACATCGTCAAGACCCGAAGATTTTCTTAGGTTGGCTTTACGGATGATTGCAGTTACATGGTCGGTATTAACATAATCAGAAGAGTGAGGTGTAACGATCAATTTTAACATTGACTAGGTTTTCGTGTGATTGGGAACTTATGTGATCAGATACTTTGTGATTTTCTAAGAATTTGTTTGCAAAAGCTGCTATTTTTTCGTGGTTGAGAGATAAATCGCTGCCATTTTTATCTCGTAGAGGTGGTATTTGCTGATATTTTTTCCTAGAGAGCTTGCAAATATTCCAAAACGGCTTGCTTCGTTTTTCAAGCGAAGCTATTTTATTACTCCAGATTTTATTTCTGAAGTGGAAAATTTTTTTCCGGATCTTTGCTGAATGACTTTCAAAGAGCTCAAAATCTGAACTGAGCCTATAATGACTCCATTGTCTACTAAAGTAGATTTTTTTTTTAACAGCTTCCATTATTTCTTTGTTTAAAAATTCGAAATCTTTATCAATAATGCCTGTACTATCTACGCTTTCTAGTGTGCTTTTCTTTTAATTTCATAAATTTGTTCTATAAAAATTTCTTGTTAGTATCATTATTTATATATATACTAGTTGCACTAATAATAACGTTTCTATATATTGTTTAAGATTCGTTAAAAATAAAAAAAAATAAAAACTACGGTGTTACCACAAAAACTGTGGTAAAAGACATAATTTGACATAAAAGAAAAGTTTGACAGAAGTCAGATCGGCAATATTAATATTGCATGATGTAATAAATCGACTGTCTCATACCTGGTGCTGTCTCATACCCGAGTACACTCCCCTAATAATAATAATAAGTAGGGGTGTTGCATTCAAATTGTGGTGCAACATACGAAGGCAGAATGCTGCGTGATGGAATAATAATTGGGGTTCATGATGAAAAACTTCAACTAAAATTATTAGATGGTTGTGAAGATACATTAGCCAGGGTTCTCGAGACCTGCAAAATATATGAAGCGGCTAATGCAAACAAAAGCCTTTTGAGATCAAAACAACTAGCACTTGCAAGCATTGTAACTAAAGAAAGCCAGCAAGCAGCTAGAGTGAATGCAGTAAATCGGTTTTGTTTTAATTGTGGCAACCCATGCAATTTACAACATCTTAGCAACTGCAAAGCAAATTATGTCATTTGCCGGATCTGTGCTAAACAAGGGCATTTTGCAAAAATAGGTCCGTTTCCGTACTTTTTGGGTAAAGTCTGGTAAACTGAGAGTAAACGAAAAATTCTCTCTCTGATACACAAAATGCACAAAAGTACGGGAACGCACAAAACCGCTTTTCTTGCACGAAACAAAACGTCAAATTTTAACGATAGTTAAATTCAAAAAACAAAGTTTCTGTGATATTTAATAAAATAAAAATTGTTAAATCTTACAAGAAAATTCAAAAATAATGAAAAAATTAAACATAAATTCTTCCCCTGACTACTTTTGTATAATCTTCTGGTTCACAATCACCATTTGCATTATTCAGAAATAGCAGAAGCTTCTACAGAGTCAGAAATTGAACAGACAATTGCGTCATCAACTTGTGGAGAATGTAGTTAGAAATTAACTAATATACAATTATTTATTTTTCAAATGTCTTTTAAACATTTTCCATTTTAAATAACACTTATTTTTCTAAAAATTCTTTATTTATTTATTAATTTCAAATTTTCAATATATTTTTACAAAAGCAACAGCTGATAATGACACTTTTAACATTTTTACCCGAAGAAAAAGTGGGGGCTATTTCGTGCAAGCAGAAGAAGACAATTACTCTCTCATCTCTGCTCTCATTTACAATTTTTTCGTGTACGGGAACGCTTTCTGGGCTGTTTTGGGCGAACGCGTTCACCCGCGTTGTAGTACGGGAACGGAGCTATTGTGTCGTCAACGTGGAAAAAACAACATGTTCAACAGAAGAAAGACAACATCAACAACAGCAGCAACAATGGAGGAATAAGTAGTATTGCATGGAGTGACATTCGAGGTAAAGTTAATGGTATTAATAATTTAGAAAACACGCTTAGTAATAAACGTAATCAATGACGAAGTAGTTAGATTTAATCATATATGACAGCCTTAGAAGAAAAGAATAACCTGTTAAACATTTTTAAAAAACACAAGTACAAAAATGTGATGTGAATATAGACTGATAGAATTTGTTATGGACAGGGCGTGGGCGAAAGCCTACGTTGGGCCCTTAAGCGGCACAGGTCGCCTAAATAGACGGCATGTTTTTTTTTATTTTTATCTATTTTTTTATTTTTTCTGCTAATTTTTGATGCCGCTGTTGTGGTTGGAAAGCCACAACAACAACAAAAACACGAAACGTCAAATGTGTGGAGCTTGTGGTAGGAATAGACCAGGGATGATTGGATAAGGTAGGGCTGGATCATTGTGCGGATGTAAGATGAGCTTTTTGTGGATCGTATAGAATGCAAATGGAAATAGGGAAGAAAATATCCTAGTGATTCCGTTGGGGTTGCTAAGGAAAAGGTACGATGACAAAGGGGACTTAACAATATGGCGCCCAATACTAATAACACCACGGTTCATATGTAACAGTATGGATCTGAATATATTAAAAAAAAAAAAAAGAATAATAAACTTACAACAAAAATATTCATAAGTAGTTTCGAGAAACCTCCATATTTCCGGTGACTTACCATGTTTTATATAATAAAGAGTAATAGCACTAAATAGAGGAGTTTTACGACACCGAACCGTAGAAAGGGGAGTTACAGTGATGGCCTTACGTATCTATAAGTAATCGTAAAAAGCATCGACTCTTCAAGAATAATTCCATATCCTCTCAGTCAACATTTTTTTTTAGTAAATTTTTTTTGTGTAGATGAACGTAGCAGTGACTTTGTCGTCTTTCCATATCAGAAAGAACAAATTGCATAACTATCGTCATATATACCTAATTCATAATTTCAAAGTTTTTAGTTTCCGTACTTTATATAGTAGATGCGTTCCTGATAGTGCAAGGTCCTTGTGTAGGTAGCAAATGGCCTTGTTCGTTTCAGAATATGTTATGCACCGCGTGACCAGCAATGAATCGAATAAGAATTCTGTAGCACGTCGGGAGTCTTATGTTCTGAACACGAGTGCATAAGGGTGTACATTTCAAACAGAAGAAATAACAGTCTTATACAAGTATAAGGTTATGTATTTAATGTCTGGGGTGTGTATCCATTCAAACCCTGCAGTGAAACTCCTGAACCTAGAATTAAATATCCTATTACCATTCCAACCCATATCACGAAAGTCATTTTTTTTTTTTATAGCTGTCGTGAAACCACCATTACCTACAGAATCATAATCTTCCATAAGAAAAAAAAAAAAAAAAAAACTTTTAATTGCAATTAAAGAATTATTTCTATATCTGTCAAATAATCGTTAATTTAAAATATTTCCTGCTATATACGTACACATGTACTTTTATTGTTATTTTATTCATTAATTCGTCATGTCATGTTTATTTTTACTGTATAATTTTTTTCCCACCTAGGCTTAATTAATATAATCTGGTTATGACTAGTACTATAATATAAGACACTGTTCTTGTTGTACTAGGAATTCCTAAAAAAAATCAAATAAAAAAAAAAAAAAATGTTTGAATAAATTTATTTATTAGTAATTTAAATCAACTAATCGGTATAATAGTAATAAATGAGTAGTGCAGAAAAAATCCGCGCAGAGCAGGCAGCACAACGAAAATTACAGTTTGATACTTAAACAATACTTACAGCATTATCAGCAGCAAAGACAGGGGCAGCGTAAAGAGAATAGGTCACACATGTTTCAATCACAACGCGATAGGCAAACCCACAATCAGTTACCCCGACAAGGTCAATACAATCTTTTCCTCCCAGGTGATCCACACCCACGTCAAATAAGTCCGCATCCACATAGACTGGAAAACAACGGAAGTCAAAATATCAATTACAAAAAGATTTTAAAATTAGATAAATGGGGCATAAAGTATGAAGGGCATCGAGATGTAATCACAATAGAAGATTACATTTTCAGAATAGAGCACATGCAAGCACAATATGGATGTGATTGGTCTGAAATTATTAGAGACTTTCATTTATTATTAGTAGGTGAGGCTAGAGAATGGTACTGGTTACACATTAAAACGCACAGGGTAGATGATTGGGAGTCCCTGCGCCACGCACTGACTCGTCAGTTCGGAAATGGTCGTACCAACTTCGAATGTATGAGAGAGTTAGTTGAGAGGAAGCAACTGCCCAGCGAATCGGTAGATGCATTCTTCCATGCAATGTGTACCCTTCGGTCGCGACTTCAAACTCCTATTCCAGAGTATGACGCAATTAAAATCATAAAGCACAATTTGCGTGATAGCTTGGCGCGCATGGTTTACCCTATGGTAGTCTACAATGTAGAGCAACTTCGTTTAGAATGCAAAGAAGTGGAAAGGAATTACCCTCGGCGTGATCTACGAGCAATGCCACGACAAAATGTAAAATATCCAACTCAACGTTCGTATAATGTAAACAGGGTGGTGGTGAACGATGAAGAGGAAGTATATCTGGGAGATATAGGGATTGACGAATTGCAGCATACGGGAAAACGAAATAATGCGGCGAAATGGTTATGTTGGAACTGTAAACAGATAGGACACTCCTTTCAAGATTGTATGTCTCTACAACGTAACATCTTTTGTTACAAGTGCGGTCGTGATGATGTAATAACTCCAAATTGCCCAAAATGTGGGACGGGAAACGCGAAGAGGAACGTGATGAGAGCGGGGGAATCACGCTCCACTCAAACCCCCGAGTAAAGGTGGACGCGTCCACAATGACTATGAAAAAGCCAGGAGACGATATAAGGATAGAAAAAAAATTAGACAGATAGTGGCAGCAGCAGTTCGCAAAGCAGATAATCAAAATCATTCCGATGGTGTATATGCTGAGTTTGAAATTCAATCCAAATCTCTCAGGGGGCTATTGGACACCGGTGCATCGGCTTCTGTACTAGGGCATGGCTGTCGCGAACTCGTAGAAGAATTAAGTTTAAGAGTAGATCCATATTATGGTACGATTAGTACAGCATCGAATCGGAGCCACAGAATATTGGTGAGGGTCACGGTGCCTGTAACGTATAAAAGTGAAACACAAAACATTACTTTTTATTTATGTCCGGATTTATTTCAAAATATTTACCTGGGACTGGATTTCTGCCCAATGGTACAGTAGACGCAGAGAAGAGAGATCCGATAATGCATGATTTATCATGAAATTATTAGAGACTTTCACCTGCATGAGTTGCAGGTGCAACAAATAGAGACGGTAAAAAAACGATTCATCTCCTTTGAGGAACACGGTCTAGGGCGAACATCTCTTGAGGTGCATACTATAAAACTCGTAGATAATGCGGTGCCGGTGAAAGATCGACACTACCCAATATCTCCTCCTGTGCAAAATCTAGTGTATAATGAAATTGATAAAATGTTAGAACTAAAAGTAATAGAAGAAAGTGAAAGTCCTTGGAGCAATCGCACTACGATTGTGCGTAGGCCTGGTAAAAATAGGTTCTGTTTGGATGCCCGAAATTGAATACTCTTACAGTAAAAGATGCGTATCCATTGCAAAACATAGAAGGTATATTAAGTCGTATAGATTACACGCAGTACATTAGTAGTGTAGATCTGGAGTATGCATTTTGGCAAATCGCGCTGGATGAAAAAAGTAAGGAATACACCGCTTTTACAGTTCCCGGCCGGCCACTATACCAATTCACTGTCATGCCGTTCGGCCTCTGCAATGCGGCCCAGCGTCTATGTAGGTTGATGGACAAGGTCGTGCCAAACAAATTAAAATCGAACGTGTTCGTATACCTAGACGATTTGTTAGTGATAACGCCAGATTTTGAATACCATGTACGAGTGCTTAATGAAGTAGCTGAGTGCTTTAAAAGAGCAAACCTGACCATTGGTCTAGAAAAATCTAAATTTTATTTCAAAGAGTTACGATATCTGGGGTATATAATCGGGGGCGGAGCGATACAAAACATGCCATTACCCAAAACGGCAAAACAAGTGCGCAGTTTTTTAGGTACAGCTGGGTGGTATCGTCGATTCATTAAAGATTTCTCTGTGTTGTCAGCTCCTTTAAGCGATACACTAAAAAAGGGGTGAAGTTTACCATGACGGAAGCAGCAACAGAAGCAGTTCAGGAGCTGAAGCGGGCCATGACGACAGCGCCAGTTTTGCGGCATCCAGATTTTTCAAAACGTTTCTGGGTGCAATGTGATGCATCTGATTTAGGAGTAGGTGCGGTGTTGTATCAGAAGGATCAGAACGGAACAGAGCGACCAGTGGCATATTTCTCACAGAAGCTAAACGATTGCCAGCGAAATTACTCTGTAACTGAGAAAGAATGTTTGGCAGCAGTATTAGCTATTAAGAGATTCCGACCATACATTGAGATGATGGCATTTACCGTAGTCACGGGTCACGCTAGCCTTAAATGGTTGATGTCTCTAAAAGACCTAAGCGGCAGGCTTGCGAGGTGGTCATTGCAGTTGCAGTCCTATGATTTCCAGGTAGAGCATCGAAAAGGCTCCGAAAATATCGTGGCCGACACGCTGTCGAGAATGGTGGAAGAAATCGATACCTCAGGTCCCCTAGTATACATGGAAACGACAGAGTTCGAATCGCGGGAATATCTGGAATTGATAGAAACAGTTAAAAAGAACGCGGAAAAATTACCTGATTTAAAAGTGGAAGATTGATACGTGTATAAGAGCACACGATTCGATCGAGATGACGAGTTGAGAGAAGAAACAACATGGAAACTATGGATCCCCGCAGCCGTGACATCGACCTTCATAGCAAAGGCTCATGAACCGGAAACGAAGTCTCATGGAGGTATAGCAAAAACGCTCCACCGATTGCGCCAATGGTTTTACTGGCCAAACATGGTAGTGCAGATGCGTAATTTTATTCGAGAATGCATAGTATGCAAAGAAACAAAGCATCATAATCGCGACATGCGTCCGGGAATCGGTCAGGAAGTAATAACAGTAAGATCCTTCCAGAAAATTTATATTAATTTTCTGGGTAAATATCCGCGGTCAAAGAGGGGTAATGTCTACATTTTTATTGTTGTAGATCATTTTTCAAAATTTATGTTTTTAAAAGCGATGCGTGACGCGACGACTGCGAATGTGGTGGACTTCCTTGTGCCGGAAGTGTTTCATAAATTCGGGGTGCCGGAAACGATACACTCCGACAACGGAAAACAATTTACAAGTAAAGAATTCGCTCAAATGATAGCCGAGTACCAAATCAAACATATGAGAACAGCATATTATGCCCCACAGTCAAACGCTGCCGAGAGGGTGAATCAGTCGGTTCTGACTGCGGTGAGAGCGTATCTGAAAGAAGATCATCGAGATTGGGATATCTATCTGTCCGAGATTGAATGCGCACTACGTAGTTCTGTGCACACAGCAACGGGAGTGACATCATTTTTCGCTCTGTTCGGGCAGAACATGTTCACGAGTGGTGAGGATTATCATTTAGCGCGACGTTTGAATTCTTTAAATGATCATGAAATATGCATATTAAGTCCACAAGACAGATTACAACTAATACGCGATAAAATTAGACAAAATCTGCACAGAGCCTATGAAAAAAGTGCGGTTCGATATAACAAAAAGAAACGTGAAGTGACGTTTAAGCCAGGGCAAGAAGTTTTTAAGCGGAACTTCGTGCTTAGAGATTTCAAAAACAATATCAATGCAAAATTTTGTCGCAAATTTACTAAATGTCGTGTAGTAAAAGCCCTGGGCAACAACATGTATGAATTAGAAACTCTAAACGGGAGAAAATTAGGTCCTTCACACGTCAAAGACATAAAACAATAAAACGTATAAATAATAAGACTTACCAGAGGGGAGGCCCGGCAGCTCTCACTGTGGCAAGAGACACTGTTATGGACAGGGCGTGGGCGAAAGCCTACGTTGGGCCCTTAAGCGGCACAGGTCGCCTAAATAGACGGCATGTTTTTTCTTATTTTTATCTATTTTTTTATTTTTTTTGCTAATTTTTGATGCCGCTGTGTGGTTGGAAAGCCACAACAACAACAAAAACACGAAACGTCAAATGTGTGGAGCTTGTGGTAGGAATAGACCAGGGATGATTGGATAAGGTAGGGCTGGATCATGTGCGGATGTAAGATGAGCTTTTTGTGGATCGTATAGAATGCAAAAGGAAATAGGGAAGAAAATATCCTAGTGATTCCGTTGGGGTTGCTAAGGAAAAGGTACGATGACAAAGGGGACTTAACAAATTTTCCTGAGCGTAAAAACCAAACAAACAAGCAGTAAGAATAAATTAAAATATGATTTCAACCAACGTCCACATATATTAGGTATTTGAATATTCAAAATTTCCTTGTCAAAATATAATCGTCTGTGGCTCAGTGGTTGAGTCGTAGCTTTTTCAACCAAAATTGGTCGCCTGTTCAAACCCCGGCTGCTGAATTTTTTTTTTTTTTTTTGAAAATTTCAATTTTTCATTTTATTTCAAATTGCTGGAGTATTATATTTTTTGCGGTGTTGTCGAGTTTCTTTCTTTTTCTTCTACTATAATATCAAAATTTAATTTGCATTTTCATTCAAATTCAAATTATACCCTTATTATGGGTAATATGATGGTATGATCGTTCTGTAAGCATTGCTTTTCTTTTTAAGTAGAACACAGTTCCAGATGTGTTAAAGAGGAAGATATAGGACGGCAACAATTCTGTTATTATTGTTTCAAAAGAAAAACTTCAACAAATAATCTTTGGAAATGTGTAATTTACCACTCCTTTATCCACAGGGAAAACTAATTTTAAAGCAAAAGTAGCTCATCAAATTATTAAAATATGAGCAGTTGCGTGCAAAAGTGGTGTAAGTCAAAATCAGATTTTTGAAAATACATTGGTTTTGTAGAAGTGCTGTGCAAAACGGGGCTCTCATAAAATTTACTTTTCCGATGTACAAATGAGGCCAATAAAAAATAAAAAAAACTGACTTACGCTGAAGAAGAGGACTACGGTCTGGTCAGTGACATAAACAAAGATTAATATCCTTTCCCCCAATGATTACACATATTTTCGATATTTTTTTTTCACTTTTCATATTCATGATATTAAACATTAGTGATGCACTGATTACGATTATCATTAACCGTAACCGCAGGTTGCTGTTAATCGTAACCGGCGATTATTACGGTAATCGTACAATGCGGTTATTGAGAAAATTTTTATTTTATTGAGCACACTCGTTTGTATTGCTACAAAGATATAGGCTTTCTTTTGACACAAAAAAACGTTCCTTTTTTCAAAACTAATTTCGATTTAAAAAAAAGGTCAAGTTTTAGATTTTGTTAATTTTATTTTTTTCAAAAGAATTTTTAATTAGCTCCAGCAATAGAGCACTCAGAAAGGATATTTTCTACCATAGCACTTATAAAAACTTGCATAAGAAATGCTTCTTGTACATTTTTTTTTTTAAATTAAGTTAAACCAATTTTTCATTAGAGATCAATATACATTTAAATGTTAAAAAATGTCGAATATTGGATTTATAGTCTTATAATTTAACTCAAAAAAAATTGTAATTCGCCCTAAAAACGAATATGTAATTTTCTTTTCTACTTTTTCTTTTTAATTACACAAATGTAATCAAATAAATTTCTGAATAGAGTATTTTTGAATAAAATATAGCAAATGCAATCTGAAAATATTGCTTATTAATTTAAAGACAATAATCGTAATCGTAACCAGTAGTTATTAAAAATGATAATCATAAAAGCCCTATCGGTGCATCACTAATATCATTACTTGCACTCAAATAATTGGAAATAGTACAACACATAAAAATAAAATGAAAAATTTAAATATTCCAACAAACAATAATGAAAAAAAAAAAAATCAGCAGCCGGGGTTCGAACAGGCGACCAGCAAAATTTTGGTTGAAAAAGATATGACTCAACCACTGAGCCACAGACGATTATATTTTGACAAGGAAATTTTGAATATTCAAATACCTAATATGTGTACGTTGGTTGAAATCATATTTGGTTTTAATTCTTACTGCTTGTTTGTTTGGTTTTTACGCTCAGGAAAATTCTATCAGTCTATATTCACATCACATTTTTGTATTTGTGTTTTTTAAAAATGTTTTACAGTTATTTTTTTCTGCTAAGGCTGTCATATGTAATACTTCTATATTGGCAGTAACCTACCTTCTCAATGAATTTGAATTCCGTAGTCAAAGAGAGACAGCATATATCGAGATTGCTTATTTGTGTTGGTATATGGGTATATTTGTAAACTATACAAACAAACAATTGTCAAATCGTTCCATGGACGAAATGAAAATAGAAGAATATGGTCCGAAACGAATTAAACTATTTTTATAAACATAAATATCTGGTTTCTTCTATTTGTTAATAGTCCTCAGAGATGAAGAGCGCTGAATAAATAAAAATATTTCTTTATATTTTTTTTGCTTTGTAAGTCACAAATTGCTGCCCATTTTCGTCGCATTTAATTATTTTTTATCGCAGTTATGAACATATTTCCGTATGCAAAATAAATTAATCAACTTTGTTTTACACAAGAAAAAGCTACTTTCGGACCTTTTTCTCTTTTAATTTATTAAACTCAAAACAATTTTATTAAATTTAGCAAAATAATTTTTTCCATCTTTTAGAGTTTAGTTTATGTGAAATTTGTTTTGAATTTGTTTTGCTAAATTCATTTGTTTTGCTAAATTCAAAACAAATTTCACATAAACTAATCTCTAAAAGATGGAAAAAAATTATTTACATTCCCCAACATTAGAGTGAAAAAACCGATAAACGAATGTACCCGAAATGACTTTTCAAAAATATAAAACTCAGGAGCGGTGTCAAAAATGTCAAATAATTTTTTTCCATCTTTTAGAGTTTAGTTTATGTGAAATTAGTTTTGAATTTGTTTTGCTAAATTCATTTGTTTTGCAAAAACTCACATGCACAAATTAGTGCACTCGATGGAAGTGAAACTTCTTTGGTAGGTTTGTGACTGGGAATATATAAGTGCAACAACAGCAGACTGGGAGAGATAATTGTATGTATGCACATGGCATTTAAATAGTTAATATGAGTCGGTACATATCCAAAGTGCCAAGGCCATAGACGAAATCTTTCCAGATTTTTAATGCAATACACACTGACCGTACAAATAAATAGTTTAAACAAAAGAAATGATGTTATTAATTAATGTTAATTAAATTAAAAAACCTATTTAATTTAACTATTTTTTCAAAAGTGACTAAGTCGCTTCGCAAATGTAAATCAAAATTGCTTAAGTCCCTTTCAACCAATCGCACTGTTTCCTTGTTCTGCTACTGCATTGTAATAAATTTAAATTTTTGGCTTTGCACATGGCCGCATTCATACAGATGCTTTATGTTTTCTTGTCCAAATGATTTTTTTTCAAAACTAATTAGGTCCATATGGTATTTATCAAAAGTGCTTAAGTCCAACGTAAAACTGGTTTATTTTGAATTTGGCTTAGGTTAGGTTAGGTTGGAGTGGCTGTAGAGACACACTTAGGCCTGAACGGCCCATTGTGATACCACATAGTTGGACCTACAGTTTAACGCCGATTCCGAACGGCGGTGTTGGCAATTTTTTTATCGGCTTGGTGGTTTTGCCATTACCAACCAATGTGTGTACTTGTACACTATCTTATAATTCTCCTACACTTCATATTGATAGTGAATATAAGAAAGTTATGAAAATTAACCACCAGACGAAGACGGGAATCGAACCCGAACCTCCCAGATGAAAGTCTAGTGCACTATCCAATAGGCTATCGAGGTCGTCTCCATTAATTTGGCTTACTTTATCATTGTTTTTTCTTCGCAAAATGTCTCCAAAAACAGTTTTCTAAATAATTTTACCCATATTACAAGTATTTAGAGGTAGATGCTTTTTTTCAAAAAATAGCCATTTTGAACATTTTAGAGGTGCATTTTTTAAATGGATAGAAAAAGTTAAAAGGAGATTATTAATACTACTTTTATCACTTAGGACTAAATTATTAATTTTATTTATAATAAAAACGTATAAATAATGTTATTAAAATTAGTTTTCTTTATTGGGAAATACATTGAATATGTTAAGAGTCAAAAAATAATATAAAAGCAACGACTATTTCTCCCTATGTTCATGCAATACTATACAAATTATTTTCTTATAAATTCTCACATAAAAATTTAACTGTGGTACAACTCTGTTGCAAAGAGAAGAATAATATCAAAACAAATGTTTTTCCAATTGTCAAAGTTCCTCTTACATGTCAAAATGCATCTACCTTCTTAATTCTTCTGCAATGGTAGAGATTGTGGATTTTCACGCAGACCAGCTTGATTGCTACCGAAATTTTGTTGAGCTTGATTTCGAACTGTTTTCTTTTTAATGTAAACTAGAGATGTGTACTTCGACACATATGGGCAAAAAACACATATGAGCTGATGCTATACCCATACGGGCTAGTCGAGGGGTGACGCTGTGCTAAGGGGAAGAGTATCTAGTATGAGAGAACAAATGTGATTTCTTTTGGGTACGTATATGTGTACGAATTTATTGATTTCGTCCCTGTAGAGAGAGTGAACGTGAATGCATAAGAAAACTTCGTACTTAGCTATACTTTACCCATGCTTTTTGGATTGATTTCATAAACCTAGAAATTGCTTTACCAGGAAAAGAAAGATTTTTTCATTTCCCTTTGTATTGTGGAACTCTTTAATTACATTATTGAATGCATATGTAATTTTCCTGCTTGGTTGTTACTTTGTAAGATTGAAAAGAAGAGAAGCAGCAAACACACTGCTGCGTGCTGATCAGGGATGCCAACTCTATATTTTAGATTCAACTAATTATAAACACAAAAAGGAAATAATATTTTGGTTTACGATCACAATTTTTATGCATATATGTATATGTATGTAATATACCCAAATATATTTAACAAAATTAAAGAATAATGAAAATAAAAAATTAATTAAAGGTTTTAGACAAAAAATATATTCTTTTCATATCTACAAATTGACAAAAAATTTTAATTTCAGTCGCCCACGAAAACGATCTCACTCCCAAATTCCCGAGAACTAACTAAAAGTGAAGTCGATTCCCCACAATTGGAGGAATTCCTCACAAGTTGGCATCCCTACTGCTATGCACTACAAAAGTAGCCAGGGCTGTAACTTCAAAATTTTAAGTAGTAGATTTGAAAAAGTTGCGATAGATTTATATTATTTTTTTATAAGTAATAAACAAACTTATACAAACAACAAGAAGATGAATAAATAAAAAAAATGTAATTTCCTTTTGGCGTAATAAATTGTTTTTTTTCACAAAAATATCCTATTTTAGTTATCAAATGTATTTTATTGTAAATAAAATCACAAAGTAGAAATCTATTTCTTTTCTAACATTTATAATCATATTTACACATATTTGTTAATAGTTTAGAAAAATTTTGACTAAAGGAATAAGGTGGCTGATTTTGAGCTTAAAGTGGTAGAAGTTGAAATTTTCTGTAACTTTACAGCCCTGATCGTGATGTGTGTTATTTCTCTAAATGCAATGTTGTTGATTGTCACTCTCACTCTGCTTTACAATTGTGTAAGTCAGTGGCAGTTGCAAGGGGATAAATGGGGCAATTTCCCCCTCCCCCGTCCTCCCCCGAAAAATTTTCAAATACATAAAATAGTGATATCTGATATAAAAATTCTAAATATATGGAACATTTTTTATGTTTATGATCCCCTCAGAAAATTTTTTTGTATCCACCACTACTGTACTCTCTTCTATATGTTAGTTTTTTTTGCACATGTACATACACATTTATGTGTACTTTTGGCAAAAAACAACAACAATAATGTGTATGTGAACACACAACAAAACCAACACCGCTCGTCTTTTAATTTACACCCCGCTTCGCGCACCTTCGTACACACGACGTCGACAGAGGGCAACTGAAGTGCACATCCCTAATGTAAACGAAAAGGTAGTTTCAAATATATTTATATTGTTTATGTTCTGCATTGCGCTATAAAAGCAACAGATGACGTTGCTGTTGATATATTCGTAAATATATTTGGCATAGTGCTATCAACAGATGGCGTTTCTATTGAAAAACTACGTTAATAATAGATAATAAATAGTTTTTGATGTGCAACACTTATTTGTATTAAACAAATCATAACGCGCTGTAAATTTGTTATCTTTTTGTCGCACTATATATTTGAGAAAACGTTTTGTTTTTGACGTTGTTTTCATAATAGTAGTACATTCGAATATATTTATATTGTTTATGTTTTGTATTGCTCTATAAAAGCAACATATGACATTGCTATTGATATATGCGTATTTATGTTTTTCATAGTGCCAACAGATGGCGTTGCTATAGAAAAACTACTTTAATAAAAGATAATAAATAGTTTTTGATGTATAACACTTACTTGTATTAAACAAGTCATAACGCGCTGTAAATTTTTTATCTTTTGTCGCACTTAATATTTGCGAAAACGTTTAGCTTTTGTTGTTCTTTTCATTATAGCAGTAGATTCAAATATATTTGAATTGTTTATGTTTTTCATAGTACCATGAAGTCAACAGATGGCGTTATTATTGTATTGAGTCATCTCTTTCTCACTCATTGCAGATCTGTCATATATGTTCTATTGTGAAAACAAATATTCTTCTTTGAACACAAATAACGCACACACGTATTCTAAAAAATAATCACTTAAAAAATTGTTTTCAGTAAATTAATGTTTAATATACCAAACCAATTTGAGGGATTTCCATCATTTTTTAACAGGACACATTTTCTCCAAAAACAGTATCATAGTTTTCTCAACGGTGTTTTTTTATCTGCCATTTATGGAAAAGGGGGCTTAAAATCAAATTTTCAAGAGGAATGATAAGAGTTGGAGGAAAAGTGTATATTGTTTATCTCTTTGTGATTAACAACTTTGCAACAGACAAAAAATTCGTATCTGCTGAAATATAAACAAATTTCTTAACATCCCCTGAAGATCCCATTTTTCCGACTTCAGGTCATTGTGGGAAAACTAGATGTAAAGGAGAAAAACTGTGTACGCAGTCGTGATTACTATAAAACCGTTGGAAAATCTCTCGAAAATTTGGTTTGAAAATTTGTGGTCCTATGTGATTTTGGTACTACTTACATTTTTCATTCGATAACTTGCATGTATGACACCAATTATGCATGAACATAATTTGTGGTACCCATTCTTATAGAATGAAAAAAACGAAATAAAGGCAGTAAAAATTATGCAAATATATAAAAATTTTCTTGCAAACTTTAATTCATATTAAATTAAAAAAAATGAGAAAAAAGTACATGGCTGTACAACCGTAAAAAAGGAAAGCAAATTTGCTTACAAATAAGCAAAATGGCAACCCTGCTAGTGATCCAAAACTGCCTGTAATAGTTCAATCTGATGCATCCGAAGATGGGTTGGGTTTAGGGATAGGTTAGGTTAGGTTGGAGTGGCAGTCTTCTGCTTGAAAGCACACTTAAACACATAATTAGGCTCATTGTGATACCACAGTACGGCGCGACTCCCCCATTTACGGATTGGAGAACCATGAGGATTCCATAATGAATCTGGCTATGTCCTTAATATTTACGGATGATAGCTCGGACAGACTAGTGAAGAAATGTGAGCCCAGGAGTTTTAGTCTCTTCCTGGCCAGGGATGGGCATTCGCACATGAAATGGAGAACTGTTTCTTCCTCCTCCTCAGAGCCGCAGCCCCGACAGAAGTCATTGAATGGCAGTCCTAGTCGTGCAGCATGTCTCCCCATTATGCAGTGTCCCGTGAGCACCGAAGTCGTTATGCTGATGGAGTTTCTGCTTAGGTTGAGTAGCTGTCTAGTACGTCTATTGTCCATAGTGGTCCATGTTAGCCTGGTAATACCACAGGTATGCTCCGCTACCCAGAATCTTTTTGCTTCCTCAAGGTAGTTTTGCTTAATGGCTAATTTAATAGACGTAAGAGGGACACCAATGGTGCAGGTATGTGATATATCTGTAAGTTGCGAGCCCTGTTTTTCTAACTCGTCGGCATTGCAGTTACCTGAAATATCCATATGTCCAGGCACCCAATATAGGTGGACCTGCGAGTGACTCGACAAAATGTTGAGTGAAGATCGGCAGTCGAGAACAAGCTTTGATGTCGTGAAAGCATCGGCAAGGGACTTGATTGCTGCTTGGCTGTCCGTGTAGATGCAGATATTCTTATCGAATGAATCGTTGCGAATAAGCCACTTGGACGCTTAATAGATAGCCATTACTTCCGCCTGGAAAAAGCTGCAATGGTCAGGAAGTCGGAAAGAGAGTCTGAGATCTAACTTACTAGAGTAGACGCCACAGCCGACTCTTTCCTCCAATTTGGATCCATCTGTATAGATGTCAATTGAATTGTCAGTGACCACCTCGTCATTAACCCATTCCTCTCTACTGGGGATATGGGTGAAGAACGTGTGGTTTAAATTAGGGGTAGAGTAAATGTAGTCTACGTTAGTTGGTACGGACGTATCGTGGATTAAAATCTTGGCATGGCCCAGGTTTGACCGGGTCCAGCGAGTTAGGGCACTGAGTCTGACAGCAGAGCACTTAGCTTGTTGCTTGACCAGAAGTGAGGTTGGCAACCAATGAAGGATTGCGAAGAGAGCTTTCGTGGAGGTAGTACGGAGGGCCCCAGTAATCAATATGGCTGCCGTTCTTCTAACCTTATCCAGTGGTTTAAGGTTGACCGCCTTTGAAGTAGCTGGCCACCAGAAGACGGATCCATAAAGAAGATTAGGCTCGACCACTGCTGAATAGAGCCAGGAAGTGACTCGAGGTTGAAGACCCCATCTTGTTCCTAATGCCCTCTTACAGCAGTAGAGAGCGCAAGAGGCTTTCCGTACTCTCTCTGCTATGTTAGCTTTCCATTGAAGTTTAGGATCAAGAACAAGTCCTAAATATTTGACGCGCTTACTAAGACAAAGCGAGATACCATTAATTTTGGGTAGGGCAAAAGTTGGTATTTTATACTTTCTAGTGAAAAGCATAACCTCTGTTTTGGCAGGATTAACATTAAGACCGAATTCACGGCACCAGTGAGACAGAATGCTAAGTGAGTGATTTAGCCGTTCTGAAAGAGTAGCAACGTATTTGCCGGATACTGCAATAGCAATGTCATCTGCATAAGCTATTATTTTGCAGCCGGTTTGATCTAATCTGTTTAGCAGTGTGTTCACCGCCAGATTCCAAATAAGAGGCGATAATACACCTCCTTGTGGTGTGCCCCTATTGACAACCTTTTTGACTTTATCATTTCCGATAGAGGAGCTGATGATACGTGTTTTAAGTAGTTGTCCTATAAATTTAACCAGATTAACATCAAGATTAAGATTTATTAAGGCATTAACGACAGCGTCGGGGCAGACATTGTTGAAAGCCCCCTCGATATCGAGAAACACTGCAAGCGTGTATTCCTTGTTGTAAAGTGATTTCTCAACTTCCTCAATGAGTACATGTAGCGCTGTTTCCACAGACTTCCCTTTAGTATAGGCATGCTGTGATTTGGATAAAAGAGTGGGATTGATAGAGTTCCTGATATGAAAATCAAGAACCCTTTCTAGTGTTTTTAAGAGAAAGGAGGACAGACTGATCGGTCTGAATTCCTTTGGGTTGGTATGGGACGCCTTCCCTGCTTTGGGTATGAAGACTACACGAGCCTCTCTCCAGCTTTTGGGAATGTACGAGAATTTTAGGCAAGCATTATAAATTTGCAATAGCCATGATGTTACGTGTTCAGCCCCTTGTTGAATATCCGCGGGAATGATGCCATCTGGCCCTGGAGATTTGTAGGGGCTGAAGGATTTGATGGCCCACTTTAGAAGAGTGTCGGTCAATTGAAAAGGGGAGGTGTTACTTAAAGGATGATCGGTCACAGGAGGACTATGATCAACGAAGGTTTTACTCCATGGAAAATGAGTATTCAGGAGGACCTCTAAGGTCTCGATCCCAGAATCAGTCCAGTGACCATCGGATTTCTGGATACAGTCGGGAGCCCTAGGGGTCGTATTCAAGAGTTTTCGAAGTCGGCTAGTCTCGGAGAAGCTTTCTATGCTACCACAGAAGTTCCTCCAAGACACCCTTTTGGCTTTTCTTATGGCGTACTTAAATTCCCTTTGTTTAGATTTAAAGGGAAACCAGTCATTGAAAGCCTTGGCTCTATTAAAGAGTCTTCTACATACTTTTCGTAGCTCGGCAATCTCCGGGGTCCATCATAAAGGTTTAGTCTTACCTCTAGGTTTGGAGGAATTGCATGCCGATTTAGCAGCGGTGTTAAAAAGTGCTGTAATGGAGTTTACCTCTCGATCAATATCGCAGTGGTTATTTATAGTGGCTGGAGCAGGCTGTATGCCAGACTCGATAATGGCATGGAACTTTGTCCAGTCAGTACGCTTCCTATTGAAGAGGCTAGTAGCACCTGCAGAGTCTGTAGGATCTAGTTTATCAATGGTGAAGTTAATATAATTATGATCAGAAAAGGAGCACTCTTGCGAGACACTCCAGTCTTTCAGTAGATGTGACGAGTTTTCACTTACTAGAGTGAGATCGAGAACCTCTCTTCTATTTGAAGTAATGAAGGTTGGCTCGTTCCCCCTATTAGCAATAACTAAGTCATGAGTAAGGATAAAATCAAAGAGGGACTCACCTCGTTCATTTGTGTCCGTGCTGCCCAACATCTCGTGATGGGCATTAGCGTCGGCAGCGATGATAACCGGGGTCCGTTTACGGTTAGCCTCTGCAACCAAAAGCTTCAATGTATCGTGCGGCGGTGATGTACCGTGGTCATGTGCCATGTAGCTGGAGACGATCCATGTGGCCGTGGCGTTGATCACAATAACCATGGCCACGTTGTCTTTATCGCTGAACCTGGAGAGTAAAAGAGCGTTAATGCTATTTTTGATTAGGATACAGGATCTGGGTTTACCTTGACCCTCTACATACACTGTTTGAGTCCGCAAACCCGGTCATTGACGACCCATGGTTCTTGGACTAGTATGAGCTCCTCTCCTTTTTGAGTCAGGCGGAGGAGCAGGGCTGCCGAGGCAGTAATGGAGTGGTGAAGATTAATTTGAATAACCTTCACCATTTTTTGGGACGGCAATCATGGTGACGTCGGGGTCCTCCTCATCAGACAAAGGAGGAGCCTCGACGTTCTCAGCGGCAAGCTCCATTTTACCGAAAAAGTCGCCAACTAGTTCGGACCACAGTATACAATATGCCAGATAGCAGAAAGTAATCTGAAATATTCTCAGGTCTTCTGAGATTTGACAATTATGACATGTATTCGCTCAATAAATTTTGACAAATAATTTTGTTTATGAGAGGAAACTCTCTTAACCCATTTTCGTCAGCTGTACACAAATAAATAAATGAAATAAAAGTATCAAAAAACAAGAAACCTTCGTTTGTTGTTTTTTTTCTGAAATAAAAGCTCTCAAAATATTTTGTAGATATATATAGATATAAAATATTTAAATAAGCAAAATACAATACTTTTACAATTATCTTCTTCAAAAATGTCCTCTTTATAATCTAAATAGTTTTACAGATTTCAAAAGAATTTTATTTAAATTTCGCAGAGGTAGATTTCTTAATTGAATGGCATACATAACATAAAAACTTTAAGTTTTGGATTAAATTCTTGGTGCACATTATGCACATGGTTGTTTGTAGCCTTCGAAGATATCGTTTATTAATGTCTAAAAATTTTTCTGGCTTTTAAAATTTTTCTGTTTTATTTTTATATTGGGCTGGTACCAATGGGTTAATATTTTTTTATATTTACTTCTGAAATATCAAATGTTTCGGGAGAAGTAAGAGAATAATTTTCAAATTTGGCAGACGTCAGTGAACAGAAAAGAGGGCGTCACTTCTATTTATTTCACTTTATTTATTTCACTATGGTTCGGACGAGGACAGGGCACTCCCTTCATCAAAGAGATCAGTGTCTGTTTGGGACTAGGACAAGGTCGCCAGGAAGTCCACGGCTTCTGCCGAAGGCTCTGTGACGGTTTCTTGCCCAGTACCCAACTTGTCGCATCTGTAGACCCTGAGGGAGATCGAGTCGAACCCGTAGTTGATCTCCCCCTTAGTGGTGTTAAGCTGTGAGAGCGACTCCTCATTAAGGATGATGAGTGCCTCACGGAAGTTGCCCTTGGGTTCGCTGACCTTGGCTACTCTCCAATCATGGGTGGGTAGCTCAAGGTTGCTTAACTTTATAAGCTTGAGGATTTCATCCGGCGAGGAGGGCTCAGCCGGAATCCATGCCTTGGAACGTGGTCGGTTGGGGATCTGGTCTTTAGATACAGCAGAAAGCTTTGCACCTGGCCATACCTCTCCTGACTTAGCAATGGCCAGCTTGTAAAGGTCCGCAGAGCGTTGATCTGCACAAGCTACCAACTTTATGTGGCCCTGATACCAACCGGCATCTCGGCATTTGGGTGACGGGCCTGGATTCGCCGTAACAACGTCTTTGTAGACATTGCGAAGCGCCGCTTGTGCCAACCTCCAGTTGTCTGGGGATATGGTACCGTCGCTGTTACTGGAGTCAACAATGGTCAAGATAAGACCATCTTTCGCAACCTCATTAAAAGGCCGATTAAGTTTCGGCTTTGGGGTTGCCAGTCTTGGCCTTTTGGTGTCCTGACGGACAGGTTGGACAGCCTTTTCAGTCGACCTTTGTCGCTTCTGACTAGCTGTATGAGGAGGTATTAGTGGAGGAGGAGGAGAGCGAGCACCAGCATTCTGCTGGGCCCATTGAAGAGCTGTCTTATCCCGTTCGGAGAGCGAAGAGGGATCAAGGGGCTCCAGCCTATTCAGGATCCTGAAGGCTGACCTTCTGGTCCTGTACGCCCGTGTTAACGCAGTAATGTGCGCGCGAGCACCAGAGGTGGAAGCGGTGCTGGGGCCTGTACTGGTGGAGGCTAAGGCCGGCTTAGTTGCCGAATGCCTGGCTACGCCAGACCGGTGAACGGGCGGTGGAACAACCCTAGCACCTGGCACAGTTGCCGAAGTGGTAGGGTTATTCGAAGAAAGCGACCGAACGCTAGAATTGGATGTGCTGGCGCTTTTGCTGGTGAAGGAAGAGGCGAGCTTAGTTGCTGAGGCCTTACCGGTACCAGACAAGCGAGCCTGAAGAGGAGCACCACCCGCACGCGGCACAGTTGCCTGGGTACCGAGCGTGCTCGAAGAAGGTGTGGGTCCAGATGACGACGAGGGTGGTATGTTGGCCAAAACTCTCGTCGACACTGTAGGTCTGGTGCAAGAAGCACCAGAAGATGAGCTACCAGAAGTTGAGGGTGGTGAACGTTTGGCAGGCGATTGCCTAACCAATCTATTGGGCTCCCCATGCGGGTTGGCCTTGGGTTTTTGGGGTTTTTTATTGGACGTATTCATGATTGTTGGGTCCCCACTCATGGCCGCTATCTCCGTCCGCATGTGTAGTCACCTTAATAGTCCCGTGGTTATCTATGCGGAAGCAGGGAGGCCCCGCGAGGGTTGGTACAAGTCCTTATGAGAGCAAGTACTCAGAGCCAGACCAGTGCTAAATGGGAGTCATCTCAACCAAACCTACACCGCCAACCGAATGGCGACGGACTTCGAACGTACCATGAGGCCTGCCAGGGTTTTAACGGGACGGAGACAGTTGTGACCTTAAACTAGAGCCGTTCACAGAAGGTTTCACCCCGCTGCTACAAGGTTCAGAAGCCACAACCACCAGCCCAAAGCAATCAAAAACAAATAAGGAAGTAAAAGGGAGGTCCGTGGACAAATGAGGGGTCGTGCCATTTTGGTACCTGACGCCCAATCCCACTAGGGGTGAACGTCAGAGTACCCAAGGGTGTTTTGATTGACCAGATATGCAGTGACCCACATGTAGTGCACGCCAGAAAGTCTAATTCTGATTGATATCAAAAATCAAACATGTCTGAGGTGCATTACAAACAGAACCCTAACATATCTGGGTCGAGAGGGTTTGCTCCCTCCGCCTGATCTATCTTAGCCAGTTGCATATCAGACATCTGATGTGCCCTGTTATAAGATAATAGTTTACACCAGCTGGCTGACATGCAACCGTTACCAGCTGTCACCACGAGGAGGTGATAGACCACACTACCATCAGACCACTCAATTACGGCACACATCGAGATGTATGTTAGTCCCCTTAAGTGACTGATGGCTCGACAACCTGGGTTTAGGGATGTGCAACTGGAAAAAAAAATCGATTTTCTACTTTTGGATTGATCAGAAAATCGATTAATCGATTTTTTTTTCGAATTTCCGTTGCATGAAATAAAAAAAAACTTGTTAGACCCATTCTAGAGTATGCATCCCCAGTCTGGAGTCCTCAATATAATTGCTACATAAATAAAATTGAGTCGGTCCAAGAACAATTTCTTCTTTTTGCATTAAGATGTTTTTGTTGTGATAGACCACACTACCATCAGACCACTCAATTACGGCACACATCGAGATGTATGTTAGTCCCCTTAAGTGACTGATGGCTCGACAACCTGGGTTTAGGGATGTGCAACTGGAAAAAAAATCGATTTTCGACTTTTGGATTGATCAGAAAATCGATTAATCGATTTTTTTTCGAATTTCCGTTGCATGAAATAAAAAAAAATTGTTAGACCCATTCTAGAGTATGCATCCCCAGTCTGGAGTCCTCAATATAATTGCTACATAAATAAAATTGAGTCGGTCCAAGAACAATTTCTTCTTTTTGCATTAAGATGTTTTTGTTGGAATCTTGAATCTTCCAGGGGCATCGGTTAAAACTTATCAATCTACCTACATTAATAAGCAGAAGAAAAATGCTGAATATAACGTTTTTAATAAAGCATTTAACATCTCAATATTTGCTGAGCGAAATTGACTTTAATATACCTTGTAGAAGCTCAAGATATTTTTTTCCTATTAAACTTTGCTTATGCAGGACGAACTATGCTCAAATTGATTCTTTCGTGGAATATGTAGAGATTTTAACAAACATTATAACTTATTTGACATTTCCGATTCTTTAGAGTACACTAAAACATCCTTATTAATTATACTTAACAGATGAGCAGCTGATGATTTTATATCTGTAGTTGTACTGAATACCAATTGATATAAACGCAATTCATTCCACCTTTTCCGCGTAAGCAATGTAATCCGGACTGCGATTGTATCGGTCACCAATCTGTGCGTTTTGCAGATGCCCCCCTCGGTCGTATGGGGCGGGAGGATGGTCAGTTGGTATTCGCCGTTATTAAAAACAAAAGTACAAAAATGGGTAATATCGGAAAAGTTTCACTCCCACTTCTCATATAATCTAATCTCAGAATGCATATATCTGGTAAAGTATCATAGATAGAAAGCTAAAATCTGGTGATACATTTACTTGATCATTTTAACTATAGCGAAAACAGAAAAAATCGGTTACCTAAAATCTCAAAGGAGGTCCTAGCGGCGAGATTTTAAGGGTTACAACAACCCGTATGTGAATTTTGTGCGAGTGAATGGGATAGCTTATGGATAAGTGTGGTATAATAATACACAGTAGGCTAAAGAACGAGAAAACTATTTTAGAACTATCAATTTTGAATAAAATGTCAAAAATTACTAGTACCTAAAGCTGGACATGCATGTACTATGAATCCACAGTTGGAAGAATTTTGCAAAATTTAAATTTAATGTGAGAACTGAATTGGTAGTTTTAAAAAAAATTTGCACTGAAAGTCGTAAGTAAAAGCCGACTTTCGATCAAATTTGAGCTAAAAGTCGATTAAGAATCGATTTCGATTAAAGTCGAAATCGACTTGCACTTCCCTAGTTGGGTTGCGTATTGATTCAGGAAGCGCACCCTGTTGTTTTTGCTTCTCGAACATTATGCGCCTGGGGTGCGATTCAGTAACTCGTTAGCGACAATTTTCGGATCGCTAAGTGAAGTTAACGATGTAACAAATTTTTAGCGATACTTGTCGCAAAGTTTAACATTTCGTTTACGAAAATTTTCGTTAACTTTACTATGAAAAATTTGGTGTCGTTAAGCTTTTGCGACAATAATCGAAACACATTTAAACTGACATTTAGAAGCGATTTTGAGAAATATTTATGGTAAATTGCGTAATTAATTAAGAAACAAACAAATTTAATTGAAAATGTTTATAATTTAATGTTATAATTTTTTAGTGTACGACATAATCAAAAAGGGAAATGGAAACAAAGTGGTAGATCGGGCAAATTTACGGTTAGTTGATGATCCTTTCCATTTGGATGATGAGGAGTTTAAAAATTTGTACCGCATTACTCTCGACCTTGTACAAATTGTTATTGGCGAAATCAGGGCACCGAATGACCACAATATCTGCGGGAAAGCAAGAACATATTTAAGAAAACTAGTTGACCTGGCAAAATTTGTTGTGCCCAATTTATGTAATTTGTTTTTAATCCGAATTCTCCCAGAATAAAACGAATTAAAAAGTCAGAAATAACGTAAATTCAATTTTTGGCTGTGATCTATAAATTGGTTTCTTAGATAGGGCATGTGTCCATATGGACACGTTAAGAGAATTCGGGTTAATGAAAAAAAAACATACATATATTCTGAATATGAATATAAATTAATTAAATCGGACCATAAATAAAACTTATCAAAATATCTCCAGCGCCAACTACCGGGTCCATTTTTTTCAAAAATATATTTTTGCATGTAATTAATATATAATATAAATATGAGCTAAATCGGACCATAAATACAATTTATCGAATTATCTCGACGTCAGCGCTGCCTAGCGAGTCCAAAAAAGACATAAACGTTCTGTGGTTATATTTGATGCTATTGCATACATCACACATACGATTTTATACAATAAGATGTTGTATGGAGATCGAGGCAATAAAAAATCTATATTTGCTTCTTTACGCTTCTACTGGATGCTACCAGCGGTCAGTGGGTAAGTAGTGAGGCATTTCGATAAGTCAGCCGTTGATATGTCGAAGCATCCATGGGGTAACAGATGCAATCAACAAAAATATGATCTGGGAGTACGTTCTTATCCTCATGACTCCAGTAGAGCGACATGCTGCCAAAGCTAAATGTATACCAACGCGCAGCCCTTTCGAATATGCCATCTGTTCAACTGACTGTAGCTTTGTTGCTACTCGGGACCATGCGATTACGAAAAAGCATATGTAAATCGACATGGATATAACTCTTTATATTTTTATTCTTAATTTAAATATTTTAGGTGTAACCCTACGTTAAAAATTTTAAATTAATAAATGAAAAAACAATAATAGAATTGTCATTTGCCAACGTTGCCACTTTTTCACTTTTTTTTAGCTATAATTGTAGCTAAGAATTTTTAGGGATAATTATCGCTAACACAGAGTTACAGAATCAGTTCATCGTTAGTGTAAGCTATAAAATCGCAAATTGCGATAGCGATTGTCGGTCGCTAAGAAAGTTACAGAATCGCACACCTGGTTGTATTGGTGCTCAGTGTTCGACGAACACAAAACATTTTCTCCCGTGCTAGGTCAAGGTGTTTACATTCAGCTCGTTGCAGAGTGGTTTTTGTCAAAATATATTCGTTTGTTTAATACTATTTTATATATAATGATACTGTTTTGTAAAATAACTCATTGCCACCCTGAATACTCGGCGTGCTCGGTCTACAATACACCGTGCATATAGTGTTCGGTGTGAGAGTATAGACTCTCTCTTAGTGTTTGGTGCAACAACAATTTCATGGTGTTCGCCGAGCATACTCGCAATATAACCACAGCCTAACTAAGAGTGAGCCAAAATGGGCCCAAATTGAGAAAGAATTGTTGGCAATTTTCTTCGCGTGTCAACGTTTTCATTATTTTTATATGGCCGTAAATTTACAGTAGAGAGTGATCATAAACTACTGGAAACATTGATCAAACGCGATATTGATGATGATACAATGCGTCTTCAACGCATGTTTATGTTTTTGCTAAAATATCCGCTCATTAAAGTTGTTTACAAACCAGGAAAATAAATGTTGGTCGCTGACTGTTTATTACGAGCACAATTATATGAAGTAGATCAATTAGAAGGCCTATCAGGTGCTATTCACACAGTTATTAAATCGGCTTGTTTGTCGAAAGAGAACTTAATTTATTACACACTGCCACAGAAAATAAAAAAAATAAAATGCAAAAACTTGATTATACTTTTCTACATAATAAGTGCACACTGAATTATGCACGATGGCGTTTTCAGTTTTTCCCATTATACGTCACAATTTGACGTATTTCCCAAATTGAGAAAGAATTGTTGGCAATTTTCTTCGCGTGTCAACGTTTTCATTATTTTTATATGGCCGTAAATTTACAGTAGAGAGTGATCATAAACTACTGGAAACATTAATCAAACGCGATATTGATGATGATACAATGCGTCTTCAACGCATGTTTATGTTTTTGCTAAAATATCCGCTCATTAAAGTTGTTTACAAACCAGGAAAATAAATGTTGGTCGCTGACTGTTTATTACGAGCACAATTATAGGAAGTAGATCAATTAGAAGGCCTATCAGGTGCTATTCACACAGTTATTAAATCGGCTTGTTTGTCGAAAGAGAACTTAATTTATTACACACTGCCACAGAAAATAAAAAAAATAAAATGCAAAAACTCGATTATACTTTTCTACATAATAAGTGCACACTGAATTATGCACGATGGCGTTTTCAGTTTTTCCCATTATACGTCACAATTTTTTGAAAAATCGATTAGAAAAAAAAAATTTTTTGTTGCTCAGGTTTTTAAACATCTTTACCAATATTAAAGTATATAGGGATGTAAAAATTGGTAGTTAGAAGCTTGATGATTCCCATAATACATTTTAAATATTAAGTACATGTCCAAGCTGTATCTAAGTAAGGGATAATGTGAAATTTTTGCGAAAAATTACACATTTTAAGGAAATAACTGGCAATACTTAACCTAGAACCTTCAAATTCGTTATGGTGATTAGTACCAGCTAAATATATATTACTACGCACAATAATACAAATTAAAGTACAATAATTTGAAAACTGTTTGAGGTATGATGATGCATTTTTTCGCTGTTGCACTGTGTTATTAGGATATTTTAAATGACGACAGTCGAATTTGCAGATACGTAGAAGATGATTGGCCAACGTTTCATCAGTTGAATGAATTGAGTCAACACTTCCACAAATCAAAATTGAAACTTCATTTTGAGAACGGACTGTTGTTTTTGGATCATAAGGTGGTCATTCGAGAGTATTCTAACTATTTGATAGCGATTTAAAAAAAAATGGAAAAGAGTGGCACTATGGAACAATAGTTGGATTAGTTAATGATCGGTCATACATTATTAAGGACGGTTTTGGAAATCATTTCAGACGTAATCGGAGGATGATTGCTGAAACGAAAAATGTTGATTTTAATGCTAGTGAGATAGTGTTTGAGGACAATGTTAATCGTAGTTCCATCCATAATTTACCAGAAATAAACATGATACCACCAACGAATGAAAATGTAATTATGTAAATATTGGTTCTGAAGCAACTAGTCAACCGGAAAATGTAACGCTAACTGAACAGTATAGAACAAGAAGTAGTCGTACAGCCAGATTACCAACTTGAAGATTGGTATTACTTTTTATTAGGGCAAGGAATTCTATGCAAATGGAAATAAATAAGTTTGCGGTCTGAATATTTATTTGTTTTTTGGAGTTACTTTTGTTTACGATATGATTTCCATTTCTTATTTTAAATTAATTTATTTAAATACAACAATGTACAATACGAGCTACATAATCAAACTTATAATAATATGAAATACAACGCTGTAAACCATTTGTTTATAATAGAAAAACATACTATAAAAATACAACTCTGTAACACATATGATAAAGAAAACGGCAGCTATTTCCGGCACTGCGATTTTAATTTTGAAAGACACCGCACATATATACCAGAGAACTGTATACTGATATATACAGTCCACTTAACTGTAATATTACATATCAAATAAAGTTGCGTGTTTTGATTATAAAATCTATCAAAGTGCGTATCCAATCATCACACAACTTTATAGACCGCAAAAATCGTGATGAAATAAAAAAAAAAACTAAATTACAATTTTTTATAAAATATCTTATAACGTATGCATTTCGGTCCTCAGCTGCGGAACCATCATCAGCGAACGTCAGTTAATCACTGAGAAATATAAGTACACATAGACCACATAAAAAGATAAACAATGCAGATCCAGACTGGATCCTTTGGAAACCATCAAGTCTTGACGAGAAAGCTGTGTAAATCTGAAATCTGTGCATCAGCTATGTCTGTTAGTCCGTCAAAGAGCCTTGCCCCGATAGTTTGGAGCCGTCGTTCCTGAAATGAGGGACAATGGCATAGCAGATGCTCGACCGATTCCACAGCGTCCTCGTCTCCACAGCCTCTGCATATATCGTTGGTCGATAGCCGCCATTTGCATAACATTACGCCCACAGCGCACTGACCGGTGATAACACCCGACACCATGTACACAGCATGCGTATCGAGTCGCAAAATAATGTTCGTCCTTTTAATGCTTAGTCGTGGCCACGTGCAATCCTGCAATCTTCCCTGGTCGACCTATTGTCCCTGCTGTATCACAAAACGGTGGTAGTTTGCGTGTTGATTGCGTCACTGGCAGGCATTGATGACCCGGCAAGTTCGTTCACCATGTCGTTCCCTTCAATATTGCTATGTCCGGGAACCCAACGTAAACTTACCTTACAGTGTCTTATGCTGCTCAAAATGTTACGACAATCTTGGACTATCTTTGATTTTATGACAATAGCTTCCAAGGCAGCTTGACTATCCATGCAGATTACAGCTTCCCTAAGGAAGATGCTTTTTATGTGTTCCGCTGCCTTCATGATGGCAAAAACCTCCGATTGGAAAACGCTACAGTAAACGGGTAGTCTATATGACCTTCGGGTTTGTTGCAGTTCCTCCATCTATCTTCGATCCGTCAGTAAAGTAGACTGTTGAAAGGTCTTCAACATCAGGCTATAGCCAGCTGTCTCTGGAGGGATAGTCGATCGGAATTTTCCAATTGAAATCACTGCGTGTAATCAGGTGAGTGGTATCACCTCTCATTAAGTTGCCCAGCATTCTGGAGTGTTCGCAGTTGGCTGATGTCAGCTGGTTAGACTCTCTAAACCTGAGAATAGTCTTTGCTGCATTAGCCTTTACAAACATGTCCAGAGGGGGAAGGTGTAAGGTCATCTCCAGGGCCATTCATGGAGCGTTTCTTACAGCTCCTGTAATGCTCAGAATGGCGAGTCTTTGCACCGGTTGTTTGCATCGGTTGCTTTTTTTGGCCATTGCCGGCCATCATACTAGAGAACCGTTGGCCTGATTATCGCCATATACATCCAATGGATTATATATGGCTTACAGAGCATTAAGCCCTTTGCTCATTCTTTCTTCTGTGTTCCACTTCCACGAGAGCTTTGAGTCCAGAATTATGCCTAAATATTTGGCCTCTTTTAATAGGTTCAGAGTGAACCTTTCGATTTTAGGAAGTATGATCTGCTGAATCTTCCTTTTCTTGGTGAATAGGACTAGTTTAGTCTTCGCAGGATTAACTCCAAGACCATTGCGCCTTGCCCACCTTGAAAGATCGCCTAATGCAGATTCCATCAGTTCACTGATCATTGGTAAGTATTTACCTTGAATCATAATGACAATATCGTCCGCATAGGCAATTATCCTTATGCGTCTACTTTGAAAGACTTTAAGAATTTCATCAACTACCAGTAGCCATAAAAGAGGGGATAGCACCCGACCTTGAGGTGTCCCCCTTGTGGCTCTCCTTCGGATGGATGTTGGTTCCATCGTTGAATTGATCATCCTGCCGTCCAGCATGACTTCAACCCAGTCGACTATAAACCTTTCCACCTCGTGAGCACGAAGTGCTTCGATTATGACCTCTGTGATTACATTGTTGAAAGCTCCCTCGATGTCGAGAAAAGCAGCCATAGTGTATTCCTTTAAAGCCAGTGATTTTTCTATACTGCTGACTACGCAGTGAAGGGCGCTGTCTACTGATCTTCCTCGGAGATAAGCATGTTGTGCCCTACACAGTTCAGAAGTTAGACCTCGATTATATCTGATATATCTATCTATTAAGCTTTCCAAGGTTTTCAGTAATAATGAGGAAAGACTGATAGGTCTATAATCTTTAGCCATAGTGTGACTAGGTTTCCCAGCTTTTGGGATGAAAACCACCTTGACTTCTTTCCACTGTTCTGGAACTACGCCCCTAAGCAGACATCCCTTGAAGATGTTGAGCAGAGGTTGTAAGATACAGTCTCCAGCCTGATGTAGCATTGCTGGTACGATGCCATCAGGGCCTGCGGATCTGAAAGGATCAAACGAGCTTATTGTCCATTTGACCTTTCCAGGGTCCACAATTTCTGCAACAATTTTCGGGGGTGCTAATTCCCTTGGCTGCTCTGAGAGATTGTCGGAGTCATTGGGAATTTTCATTAGAGTCTCTAGCGACTCTCCACTTGATTCCGTCCATGAGCCGTCTGGCTTGCGGATACAACTAAGACCGCAGTGTTGCTTAGACAGTATCTTCCTAAGCCTGGCCGACTCATTGACGCAATCTATGGATTCGCAAAAGTCTCGCCACGAATTTCTCTTTGCAATACAGATTGCTCTCTTGAAGTTGTTGAAACTGGATCGGTATGCGTTCCAGTCTTTTTCTTCTCTACTTATTTTTGCTATGTTAAACAGTCGCCTTGTCTTATGTTGAAGCTGCCGAAGCTCTGTAGCCCACCAGCTTGCATTTGGTTTCTTTTTGGCTCGGGTTATCGGACATGAGATTTTGAATGCCTTGTTCAACGTACAAAGAGAAAGTCAACTGAGTTCTCTATGCATGTTTTATCAGTGGCAAGATCGAAGTTCTTCGATCTTAGTCTTGATCGAACACTTATACTTTATAACATCCAGTTTATTGAACATATTTCCTCAGTTGATATTGTTAAGTAAACTATTTAGATGAGACCAATCGCACAGACTATAGTTAAAATTCGCATTGACGTTTAATGTCGGAATACTTAAGAATTTATAAAAATTTATCACTAAAATGAGTGGGATGTGATGCATATCCGGTTCAGATATAGGAGAAGTACATTCAGTCAACTTATAATCAATATTATCACTGATAAAGATGAGATCTAAAATTCTATTAAGCCTGTTTACAAAATTATTGATTTGTATAAGATCTAAACTAAAAAGACTGTCAATAAGATACATTTCATGCTGTTTATTTACATTACTGGGAATAATTATATTATCATTGGTTATAAGAGACCAAGCAATTTTGCAAAGGTTAAAGTCGCCCAGTACGCAAAGATGATTGTCCCCAACAGAGTTCAAAGAGAGGTGAGTTATATTGTCCACATGCGCGTAATATAGACCATCAGCGCTAAGCGGCGGAATGTATGACACACATACGAATAGTAGACCTGAGCTTCCATGTATGGACACACACAATTGATCCAACAGCATATCAGAGTTATTAAGGGCAAAAAGCTCTGAGCGTACAGTACGGTTAACCGCGATAAGAACACCCCCACCTCTGGAACAACCAGTCTTGATGGCATCCCTGTCCTTTCTGTAAACATTGTAAATGCTCAAATCACAGATTTCAGAATCAAAGACTTCAAGCAGCCAGCAGGCGAATCAGCATGCTTATTAGAATTATTTGTTTTTGAGTTATTACCCATATAATTGGAAAAATTAGTGCGTAAATCATTGATTTCATTGCATAATAAAGAAATTGCGGGAGCAACATCATTAACATTCAACTTATTGTGCAAAGACTGTAGTTCGAGTTGTAGATCATTTACTTTCTGAATTAAGAGATTTTTATCATCTAGTAAAGAGTTAATCAATGAGAGCAAATGTGCATTTTCAGATCTGAGAGACACAATTTCTTTAAAAACTTGTATTAATGTTATCTGTGGATTGTTATCACTTTCATTTTCGCTAGTTTGTTGCTGAGTTTCAACCGGTAACAGTAATTGTTGTTGTTTCATAGATGTTAGTTTTTGACACTTTAATTGTTGTTGTTGTTCTAATTGCGGTTCTTGTGTACACACAGAAATCGATGACTGTTGGTTTTGTTGTTGTGAGACATTTAGAATTTGCACCTATTGTTGTTGTTGTTTAGGTACTTGTGTACATGGAATTAACGATGTGGATGAATTATCATTATTATTATTGTTAGTTAAAGCATCTTTAACCAGACCAAGCGAAGAAGGGGGAGAACGAATCGAACATCGACGAGCTGCAAAGCAGCTTTTGCACCGAAAGTGGTTATTAGTATTCTGAAGAAATTCAAGATCGGCCTGCAGTATATCAACACAACTTAGATGAAAGAGTTCATTGCACCCGATACATTGCACTTTAGAATGGTTACGATCAACCTTATGACCACAAACACAAGGCATTTTTGAATACTTTAGAAACAACAAGATGTGTAATACTAATTATGCGTCCTTTTTCGCTTAGCTTTGATAAATTAGATTTGAATATATATTTTAGGCACAGAATATTAAAAACACATCCGAACGGTTTGACTCTCTTTCACGATTTTCAATTGAAATATTGTCTGTAAGAAATTTCTGTAGACTGAATAAATAAATAAATAAATATACCTACATATATAGTAATAGATAAATAAAGTATCTGAATTCATTCATTTATTTAAAGATATTGTCTAAGCAATCTACTATTTCTATTCTACTTCTTTCTATGTTTGGGCCCTTTCCCAATACTCCTTTTTTTCTATTTCTATTTCTTCCTTTTTCTCTCCTTACTCTATTTTCACCGCTCTATTCTGTTCTTTTCTTTATCCTTATTACTATTCTTATGAATATTTTCCAACCGTTCGGTCGCTCTTTCCATATTGTACATTTTCCATTTTCGAAATTTCTATTGCAATAAACTTTATAAATTTACAACCGAATTCTCTCTACCGTGTTTTTCTTTCAAAAATCTATAGTTCAAAAAATATAATTCATTCCCGAATTATACCGATATTTTAATAAAAAAAACAATGGATGCGTGCAAGGCACGCAAGATATTTGATGTGTAAACAGTTAAGCCAACTGAATGCCATATATATAAGCTCACATATGTATAGCCATATATAGGGATTTAATGTATAATCTATATGCTTAGGTAAATAATTCAAATTAAAACAAATTTTTATACCATAACGCATATATTTTTTGTTGTGATAGCAGAAATATCTTGCATTTGCACTAAATCGTGAATAGGGCTGATATGTTGTAGTTCATTATTTTTCTTTTACTCAATGCATCGGGCGTATATGCTAACGCAGCTGTGATTGCATCTTTCAAGTTTTTCTTCCTGTCGATTTGAGATTTTATTAGATGTGAAAATTTTAAATAACGTCGCCTGAGAATTGATTTGGCATATAGGTATATGATTTTGTACACACATACTCCAAATCATTTCTCAGGCGACGATAAGTGCTTTCCGCATTTAACCTTAGAAAGGCAACAGGGGTGACCAGTCACCCCACTACTTTTTAAAAGCACCGCAAAGAGATTTGCCTTAACGGCATTTAATAAAAATAATAAACAATGTATTTTCTTTGAAGTAAATAAGTGATTTTATAATAAATAAGTTTGATTTTTTCTGTTAAACATTTTTGTTATTTACATAGATAAAGAAAGTGTTGCCTTTTTAAGGTTAATGTACAAAGCAAAATTTTTATAATGCCGTGGTTTGCTATCATTATCACTACATTTTGTTTATACATTTATTGAAACCTAGATTCCTTATTAATTATCATTTTGTATTGTTTTTATATTTTAAAAAATATTTAATTTTAATGCAATCTAACTAACCGAATGCAAAACCTATCAAACGCTTGTGTTTGCTTCGGCGACTTCTCTGCTTGTATGGTATAGTCGATCTCCACACGTTTAACACCAGCAAATAATTCTGCAACGAATAAATGTACGCACACATTTTGTTTTCGTATGTACATATGTGTGTGAGTAAATTGATCGAAACATAAACAAACAAACTCCGCTCGTATTTTAATTTATCCCTCTCTTCTTCTCTTCTCTTTGTTGGTTAGAGAAGCACAGTCATGCCACGCAGCAGTGTGAGCGAGAGAGGAACTGGACGTTACAGTTATCTTACATCTTACGATACAGTTATTCTTACATTTTACACATTTGAAATTTTGCCCATACCGTGAGCTAAAATGTTTACACATCAATAATAAAAACAAAAAAAAGTGCAGCTTATCCATATTTGGCGTGGAACTCACCTAAGCGCATCGAAGATGATGATGTTGTTAAAGTTGTTGGCGAATTTGTTGGTTACGATGTTGTTAAAGTTGTTCGTTACGATGTTGTTAAAGTTGTTAGTTACAATGTTGATAAGGTTTTAGTTACAATGTTGTTAAAGCTTTTTTTTTTAGGAAATTTTGTTTTATTTATTTTTAACATTAGAAAATCTTTAAATTTCTCATATTATATAAAAAGTTACGATGTTGTTAAAGTTTTCAGGAAATTTTGTTTTATTTATTTTTAACATCAGGAAATCTTTAAATTTCTCATATTATATAAAAAGTTACGATGTTGTTAAAGTTTTTAGGAAATTTTGTTTTATTTATTTTTAACATTAGATAATCTTTAAATTTCTCATATTATATAAAAAGTTACTCGTTATATTTTTGTTATATATTATATCATTTCAAAAGTACAAATCCATATTTGCGTTCAAAACTTATTTATAAGCCATATTAATTTAGTTTACGAAAAAATTTGGCAAAACAGTATAAGTTTTTTTCCTTTTCTCTTTGTTTTTATATTTTTTTTCAATTGTTATTTATCAAAAAGACACAACTGTTTTATTTTATAAATTTGTATAATTAAAAAAAAAGAAGAAATATCCGCCCAACTATCCGAGCATGTCTACTCCCCGCCAATATCATTCTCGAACTCCGCTTTTCAATTTCTCGACTCTATTCTTTTTTTCTATTCTTTGCCAAGCTTTGAAATCCAAAAACAAGATTCCAAAGCGACGCGTTTTGGTTTTTAGCCAATCAAAATTTGCCAACACGCACTGCCAACAAAAAACAAAAACACGGAATTGAATTTTGATCAGGGATACATTAATGGGTATAGTCATGTTACTAGGTGCTAGGCCTGGTGTCGAGAACATCCTGAGCAGCAGTGTGAACAGTAGGGTTGCTTGTGGCTGTTACTGTTCCACTGCTAGGAGTGGTCGTTGGGCCAGTTTGAACCTTTGCGGCATTGTCACAGCGTGATTTGTTGGCTGCAATGTGGATCGCTGACCCAGTTCCCCCTCCCCCGGGGACAACGGCGGAGCTGTAGGCGCTTTTTGGGGGCTCCTTGCTCAACCGATGCCTCCTTCGTACCACCAGCTGACGTTGCCAGTTTCATTTCGAATTTGGCAATGATCTTCTGGTGCTTCTTAATAAGACCTTGCGGGCTTTCTGCTCAGTGGTGTTTACCGCCGCCTTATTTGGGGGTGTCCCTAGTAAGGTGTCTTCCAGATCTGGGTCCAACGTATCGATACTGCTGCCCTGTGACAAGGTGATCGCCTCGTCGTCGGTCGCAGCACCAATACGCAGCCCCAGAGCTGGGAGTCGATATCTAGGTTCCCCCCCCCCCCACCCTCTGCTAAGGCTGTTTGTCGCTGTAGCGACATTGCCTTCTTCCCAGTAGGAACGCATGATTGCGCAGCCAGGGATTCCGCCGCGCAACCATAACAGTCGCTGGATCTCGACGCCAGACAGCCTGCTCTCCCACTGTCTACCGCCGGTACTGGGCTTCCAAAACCCTGCGCCGTAATACTGTCATCCTTATGAGTCTCTAGGATTGAAGGTCTCCCAAGCTGGGGGTTTCTTTTAAGTCTCCCACCCCCGTCAAAAAGACTCAGTTTACGACCGCCCCTAACCTGGAGAACAGACGTCGTATGTAAGGACATTTGGACCCCCACTGCAGACTATCGTGACCGTCCCTAACCTGGAAAACTGACATCAAAAACAGACTGACAGTTACAAACACGCACGTACAGTGCCGCCCCTAACATGGAGAATAGACGTACATTTGGGTAGCCCTTTGTTCACCGCTCATCAGCCGGCCTGCCTAACATGGGTAGCCCTATCAGGGAGCAGCCGCTACCGACCGCTATATCACGAATGTCTCTTTCTGCAAAAAAAAAAAATGTAAAACAATTTAAACTCGACGCATACGTATCGATACATATTCATATTAACGATGACTTGATGAATTTAGAAGCTAGGCCTATTGATTCACCTTTATTCGATATTCCAAAAAATAAGAGAAAACAATAACTGTTCTGACATCTCTCTCTCTCTCTTGCAAATAACTTCTCATTTAGTGTATTATTTAAATTTTAACATGTAACTGTACACATACTCTCTGTACATAAATTTTTTCATTTATTGTTTTCGTTATTTACATCGCTTTTACTGTGTGAATTTACATTGTTTATCTTTTTGTGTGGTCTATGTGTACTTATATTTCTCAGCGATTAACTGATGTTTGCTGATGATGGTTCAGCAGCTGTGGACCGAAATAAGATAATTAAATATTTTATAATAAATTTTACTTTCGTTTTTTTTTTTAATATTTAATTTTATCACGATTTTTGCGGTCTATACAAGAACTCCTAAAAACAAATACATATTTTTTAATTTTTTTTTATTTACATACTACTACTACTATTATGGCACAACAGCCCATGGAGGGCCAAGGCCGAGCTTTTCGCATCCATTCATGTTGTGTGAGTTATATTTATACACGAATAGAAGGGACCTACAGTTTTATGCCGAATCCGAACGGCAAAGTGAAAAGCTTTTCATAGGCATTTTTTTACTCTTGGAGGCATGCCATTGCCAGCCAAGAGGTAGTGCCATGCAGAAAAATTTTTATTTTCTATTTTTGATTTTTTTGAGCGTGCCGAGATATGAACCCGGGCACCTCTGCGTAGCAGTCCAACATACTTACCACTAGGCTACAGCGACCTACATTTTTATTTACATACATATTTTTAATTTTTTAATAATTTCGCTAACTTTTTAGTGAGCTGCGAAAAAAATTTTCGTGTTGACCAGCATTTCAAAAGCCATAAACTTAAAGAATTGAATGAACGCGGCCGGAAAAAACAATACAGCCTTTGATTATTACCTCTGCAGTGGCAGAGCTTAAAATATTTAGTTTGGATTTATGCTTTTACTTCACCAGATATTCCATTGTATCTTATAATCCACAATTAAGAAGTTTTTTGAGAACATATATTAATGAAATCATTCCTCTTGAAACGTCACTGCGCAAAACTTGTATCGACCAAATATATATTCGTTTATTAAAAGGAATCAAGTTCGCCTTAAAAACATTTTATTATGGGTTTCCATAGATGAGGCCACATCCAGAAAAGATAATTAATTTGGAATTTAATGAAGAAAATTGTTCTATAAACAACTGTTCTATAAATGAATTTTGTGCCTTTCTATCGTCCGACTGTAGATGTGGAGCGATCATTTTCTTTATAGAAACATTTTTTAACACCCAATCGGGCAAGTTTTGTATTTGAAAACTTCAAACATATTTTATTGTTTACGTCAATAAAACAATTAATAAAGATTGATCTCATGATCATTTACATAAGTATTTACTTAACTGCGATTTGAGTTAAACATTTTATTCACTTTATATTTTTGTTCTTTTTATAAATTTATTTTATTTTTATTAAATGAATTGTTTTAGTTCTTTGTTTTTTAAATTACATACAATATTTTAAGTTTTTTTTCCGAAAATATGTAATTAAAAAACGAATATTTTTTTTTTTAATTGCATATTTTAGATGTTTTTAGTGTAGTTTCAGTTGCATATTTTTGAACTTTAAGTGCATATTATATTCATGATGAAATTCCCTGCCCTACTTATTATTATTAAAAAATTATTAAAATGTAACAAATGTTAAATTAAAACGTAGACTACCAAAAAGATATAATGATTAACTATTTTTATTATTTATATTATTATTATTTGTGTATTATTAGTAATTGTAATATTAGTATTATTATTTCAAAAAAAAAAAAACGTACGTATTACACTTACGTAGTGTATGTGTTAAAAATAAAATAAGAACTGTCTCACCAATATAAGCATACTGCAATTCAGCTGCCACATCAATACATATACTTCTATTCAGCACAGACGCTAAAGACTGGAACAGAATGTGAAGCGTGAAGTACGCAGCTGAAGCACAAAATGTAGCGTAGCAAACAATGAAGCGCGACAAAGAAAAATATGAACATAATATGCACCTCTGAAGCTCATGTTTATTGTGATTGGAAACACAAACATTTTTTTCTCCACATTTTTCCAATGAATGAATTTTCTATGAATAATTCAGTGCGTTCTTACACTTTTTGAAGGGAAACTTCTTTGGCGGCGTTTTAAGAGGTAAACTGAACAGGAAACCGAAAGTGGGGAAGGAAACTAATAGAAAAAAGAAGATGATATGAGACGGAAGCCATTAAGATAAGAAGAAGAACGGAGACTAAAAGATAATCCAATTTCACAACCACAATGTTTCCATTTGGGGTTATTATATTTAGTGAAGTGAAAAAAAAGAGATGTAGAAAATAAAAATGTTGAAAATCCCTATTTGGTTTGGTATATTTAACCCTCTAGTTCACAAGCCCGCCTCTAAACGGCCTTCACCAAAAGGGATGGAATTGCCACGACAGTCAATGTCAAAAATTTTTGAAAAATAGGAAAATTAATTATTTTGATTGTATTTGAGATAAAAGTGAAAATATATAAAATAAATAAAATACTTCCCGTCATAGTATCCAAATAAAAAACTAGCTATGGCTAGCTAAGAGTTTTGTATATAAAATATTTAATTACCTAAAACAAATTGATAAAAAGCTCATTCAAGAACAAATAATTTTAGGCACTCAAACTGTCTCACTTCATAAAACCACGCCCATTAGTTTTTTTTGGGGTTTTTAAATCAGTTTATGATTTTTCGCCAATATTAATCAATTCCAACTTTTTTTTTATCAATCAAAGGGTTAACATTAATTTACTGAAACCCATTTAAACTTATTAGAAAACGTGTGTGCATTATTTGTGTACAAAGAAGAATATTTGTTTTCACAATAGAACATAAATGACAGATCTGCAATGAGTGAGACAGAGATGACTCAATACAATAATATCCATTTATAGGAATAATATCATCTGTTGCTTTTATAGCGCGATGCAAAACATAAACAATATAAATATATTCGTATCTACTACTATAATGAAAAGAACGTCAAAAACAAAACGATTTCTCAAATATTTAGTGCGACAAAAAGATAACAAATTTAAAGCGCGTTATGGCTTGTTTAATACAAGTAAGTGTTGCACATCAAAAACTATTTATTACCTATTATTAAAGTAGTTTTTTAATAGCAACGTTGGTTTTATAGCACTATGAAAAACATAAATACGTATATATTAATAGCGCGATGCAAAACATAAATAAAATAAATATATTCAAGTCTACTACTATAATTAAAATAACGTAAGAAACAAATCGTGTTCGCAAATATTTAGTGCGACATAAAGAAACATAATTTATTTATTCTCTTTCATTAAAGTAGTTTTTCGTTTACATCAAAAAGAAAACAGTGCAAAATCAATCTCAACAAAATTTAGATGCATTTTTTCAAAAAGTAGCCATTTTGAATTTTTGACAAGTAAGAGGAAAAGGTGCATTTTTTGAAATCGGTACAAAACAGAGGGTTAATAGTAGATTATTAATACTAATTTTATTACTTAGTACTAAATTATACATTTTATTTACAATACAAAATATAAATAATGTTATTTGATTTGTTTTCTTTATCAGAAAATACATTGAACAGGTTAAGATTTAATATATAATATAAAATGCAGAAAAAAATTATCCCTATGTACTCTTCTCTCTCTTAATAGTATGGTAAATATTTTCCTATAAATTCTCACTTAAAAATTGAACCATGAAAAAAGAACGCTGTTGTAAAAAGAAGAATAGTATCAAAACCAATGATTTCCCAATTGTCAAAGTTCTTCTCACTTGTCAAAATGCATCTACCATCTTAATTCTTTTGCTATGGGATACCCTAAGTGAGAAATGAATAGATAGTCTTAAAAAATTGAATTGATAGTCGAAAGTAAAAGTCGATTTTCGATCAAGTTCGGCAATTTAAAGTCGATCATAAAAAGTTAAAATTTTGTGCTAAAAGTCGATTAAAAATTGGTTTCGATCAAAGTCGAAATCGATTTGCACTTCCCTAGTCGGTACATATCAAAAGTGCCTAAGGCCATAGACCATTATAGAAGTATTTAGAGGTAGATGCATTTTTTCAAAAAGTAGCCATTTTGAATTTTTGACAAGTAAGAGGAACATTTTAGAGATGCGTTTTTTGAAATGGGAACAAAAAAGTGACTTAGTAGTAGATAATTAACACTACTTTTATTACTTAGCGGATTCGAATATATTTATATTGTTTATGTTTTGCATCGCGCTATAAAAGCAACAGATGACGTTGCTATTGATATATTCGTATTTATGTTTTTCATGGTGCTATAAAATCAACAGATGGCGTTGCTATTGAAAAATTACTTTAATAACACTGGAATACAGTGAAAATATAACATGAACCAAAGTATGTTTTCTAAACTAATTCGAGGTCGCTGAACACGACAATCACATAAATTTTTTTATCTGTGGGTAAGTTTTAAAGATGTGACAAAATAACGGTTTTTCAGGTTACAGTTTCACTATCGATCTGAGTTATATGACATAGGAAATTAAATTCGCGTTTAATGCTACCAAGTTTGTTAAAATCGGATTATAAATGACTAAGATATAGATGTTGAAAGTTCAATTTTGGTGTGATTTTTGAGAAATTTTCACACAAGTCGTGGGCTAAGTTTTCTTTCTCACAAAAAGTAATATCCCTATGTACATGCAATACTATGCAAATTATGTTCCTATAAATTCTCACTTAAAAATTTAACCATGAAAAAGAAAGTATGTTATGCAGACAGAACATTTTTGTATTGGTTTAGTACTTTTTTGCTACTATTTTATTTAAACTTCGTTTTTTTTTTAGTTTCGTGCAAAATTTGTGAAGTAAATTGATAAATTTCTTGACAACAAATAATAAAAATAATTAAAAATTAGCTTTTGTTAACTTTTTGCAAACTTTTATGGGTAAACGAGTATGTAAAGAATGACGAGGGTTACTATTAAGCAGTTTTTTCCTTTTTGTGTACATGTTCACCAAAAGTGTACTATTTTGCTCCTAAAAGACAATTATTCTGAATAATTTCTTAAACGTAACACTGGTTTGATCTCATGATTCGGCATCGTCAGCGAAATCAATTGGTGATCGTGCCGATCAAATTTTACTCTCTTGCTATCTCTCTCAGTTTTTCGCTTTATATTGAAGCAACAACAACTCGTGCCCATAATGTGATCGTGATCGTCTGCATAACAATGCACTTACTTGTCAAAATGCAACTACCGTCTTCTTCTGCCATGGGATAGCCTATGGATGTACGAAGCATGGCAGAAGTATTAAGAAGGTAGATGCATTTTGACAAGTAAAAGGAACTTTGACAATTTGGAAAACATTCCTTTTGATACTATTCTTCTGTTTGCAACAGAGTTGTATTTTTATAGTGAAATTTTTAAGTGAGAATGTATAAGAAAATAATTTGCATAGTATTGCATGTACATAGGGAGAATTAGTTGCTGCTTTTTATATTGTTTTTTAACTCTTAACATGTTCAAGGTATTTGCTAATAAAGAAAAGAAATTTAAATAATATTATTTATATTTTTTTTATTATAAATAAAATTTATAATTTAGCACTAAGTAATAAAAGTAGTATTAATAATTTACTACTAACTCTCTTTATTGTACCCATTTCAAAAAATGCATCTCTAAAATGTTCCTCTTACTTGTCGAAAATTCACTACTTTTTGAAAAAATGGATCTTCCTCTGAATACTTCTAGCATGGTATGAAGTATAATAATACACAGTGGGCTCAAGAGGGGAAAACTATTTTAGAACTATTTTAAAATAAAATGTCAAAAATTACTTGAACATTAAGCTGCTCATGTATGTACTACAAATCCACAGTTGGAAAAATTTTGTAAAATTTAAAATAAATGTGAGAATGTGCTGATAATCGCAACCAATATCCATTTGAAATTCCTAAATTTAATACTATTCGTTGACCTGTTATTCTTTCAACAGAAATCTTCAGAAGTATTCAGCTAAATTCACTAAAGTTGGCTTATACTTGTTGACCAGATGAAATTCCTGGCTGCATTTTAAATATGTGTGCTGAGTTTTTGTACTTACCACTTTCTGAAATTTTTAATGCCTCTTTACGCTGCAGTATTTTTTCCAGTATATGGAAGGAATCATTCATAATTCCTTTGCACAAAAAAGGTTCCAAATCAGAAATTGCAAACTACTGCGGTATAGCTAAGTTTAGTCTGCTTATTCAATGGATCAGTTCATACTTGAGAGACAGATTTCAGAGGGTGACTTTTAAGAACTCTTTATCGGATTTCATTGGAGTTCCATCTGGAGTACCTCAGGGTAGTCATCCTGGCCCAATTTTATTCCTCATATATATTAATGATCTCACATCTGTTATCCGTCACTCAAAAATTTTATTATATGCTGATGATGAGAAACTTTTTACTTCACATTTTTCTAAAGAGGCACAAATCTTGCTTCAATCAGATCTTGATGCGTTAACAAGTTGGTGTCAGATTAATTTAATGTCTTTAAAATTAAAGAAATGTAAATCGACCTATTCGAGACGACAACCAATTCCATCAGAATACTTTATAAATGATTACACCTTGGAAACTGTGCATAGTTTTACTGACTTGGCCATTGTCATGGACCGTAAATTGCTTTTTAATTTACATATTAACATGTGCATACATAAAGCTAAGGGAATATTTGCTCTCATTAAAAGATGAACAAACGAATTTAATGATCCGTAGGTAACGAAAACACTTTTTAAATCTCTGGTAAGACAATTTGGGAGTATGATTTTTCAGTTTGGAACCTTCAATATATAATCTATAGGGACAGATTGGAATCTGTTCAAAAACAGTTTCTCTTGTTTGCGTTATGAAATTTTCGATGGGATCCTTCGCAAAACCTCCCTCCTTACAAACATCGTTTAAAACTGTTAGACCTACCAACTCTGGAAAGCAGAAGAGTAATGTTAAGTGTAATGTTCTTGACCAAACTGCTAAATGTTTATATTCATTCTTAGTTTTTGCTAAATGAAGTTAACCTCAGCATTCCGAACCGTTGTGTATCCAGTCTTGAATAAATTGAATGCTTGCCGAACTAATTATGCCGAAAATGATCCTTTTCGTTGATTGTGCAGTGACTTCAAAAACCTGCATGGCTTATTTGACTTATTCGATTCTCAATTGTACATCAAAAATTCTCTTTTGAAGTTTTTAAATGAATAACCATCTGATGATTTTTTTTAATCTCTAGCTGTTGTTCGAAAACCATTTCGATATTTTACTTCACTTATCCACGTGTCGCGCTATACAGAACAGTCCGGACTGTGTCTGTTTCGGGCACCGATCCGTTCGCTATGCGGATGCGCCCCTCGTGAGGGTGGGCGGGTAAGTTGGTCCGTTTGGATTTCGTCGTTATTAAGAATTTGTAGTTTTAAAAAAATTTTGCATTAGAATTCGAAGGTAAAAGTCGACTTTCGATCAAGTTTGGCAATTTAAAGTTGATCATAAAAGTTGAAATTTTGTGCTAAAAGTCGACTAAAAATCGATTTCGATTAAAATCGAAATTGATTTGCACATCTCTAACTTTGAACATGTACTACCATGTCGAAATTATAATAGGTGATAGCAGCGTCAGCTGTCTTCTTCTCTAATTTTTTTTTATATGAAGATAATCTTAACTGTCAAAATCTTTGTTTTTTTTTTTTGTTTTCCATGCATTTGTTCTTATGCTTTTGACAATTACGATTTTTAGCAACAGTAGTATAGTAGCGAGTTGTTATTGTTACGTTGTACTTGTTGTAATGCTGCTACCACCATGTTAAATCCGCCTTGTGTTTTATCAAGGCGTATATAAATATGCTTTGTGTACGACCGTCTGAATCAGTGTTGTTATTCAAATTTTTTTTAAAGGGCCTAAATTATGTAAAAATTGTACCTTTTTGAGTCTGGTTGTACCTAAGAGAAAAATGATATAATTTTCTACATGATTCAAATATAATAATTCAATGGCATTTTCCGATTTGTTTTAACATGACACATTTTATGTAAAATTTTTTTAAAATATATTTTCTGTGTTTTGAAGTAACAATATACAAGATATGCAAGAAGTAAAGTTGTACCATAGGTAAAACCGCGATAATGGTTATGACTTCTCAATTTTGTTTAGTTTTAAAAGTGCAATAACTGGAAGCTGAAATTAAGTTTTTCTGTTTTTAAATTAAATTAATTAATTTTTTTTTAAAAGAAAAGAAAGACATTTTTATTCTTTGTCATAATATTACTTTTCTTTAAAAGCTAACCACAGATTTTTTTTATTTATATTTAAATCCGAAAGAAAATTTGAGTGCAAGAATTTCTGATTTAGTTATTCATCAGGCTATAAAAAAAATAAGATCAAAAGTTAAATGAATGTAGATTACATCCAATCATGACGTTACAAAGTTTTTATTTAGTTATCACACAAATATCATATTTTTTTGTACCTTACAAGCACTTCTTCTTCCTAATCTGTAGTACAAAATGAATGTGCATAAGAAAATTATGGCATAACGCTTCTTTATTATTCATAATTTAATTTTATTAATAAAATACTTACAGTATTTACAGTGTATTTTTAACACATGTTTAAGTTTGTTTTACTACTTACAGTATTTTCAAATCCTCTCTATTTTACTAAAAATTTGTATTGAAAAACAAATAATAAACATATGTATTTGGATTGTTTGTGAACTAATGAACTATAAAAGCAACTGGTTCACTAGAGGCAAATGAGCCAAAAGATTGGATCCCTCAAGTAAACTAAAATTCCCAAGTCTATTAAAGACTCAATTATTCATAAGTAATGCAACGTGGCGTAACGAAACGTAAAAATCTATCGAAGATAGAACTCAACGTTGCGTTACCATTTCGGTAATCACTTGCATTCACTGCCCATATCACAGATATTTATATGACAGTTGGCAACTTTACGTTACGTTCCGTTACTTATGCCTTAAGACATATACAGTCCGATTTTTCCAACAAGTGTAAAAATTCCAAATTGTACCTAAAATGTTTCGGTAGGGCCGAAAGTCTTTGAAGATGAAAATGGGAAAAGGTACGTTAGAACTAAAATATCAACACTGGTCTGAACGGTTAATAAATTGAAGATGCTCGTTCTGTCAATTTTAGTAGTGGCAGCACCATTAGCCTGGTGCATGTTACGTCCGGAAAGGGAAAAAGACAACGACTACACAAACGTGAATAAATTAATAAATAAACAAGTTGAAATCAACAATTTTGTATAAAAATGAAAGACTTCTTCGATCAAACAGAATTTGATGAATAAGAAATTGTTGCGTTGAATATTTTACTTTTATTCAGATATAAATATTTTTCCATTACAACAACAGACAACAAGCACAAGGTGGTGGAAAACTTATTTGTAAAAACAGTGCCTTAAATAAATAAAACAAAAGAAACTAAAAATAAAGTAGGAATTATGTTCTGAATCTATGCATTGCAACGATTATAATTCTGCTTACTACGTGAATATTATATTTGCAAAATAACATTACGTTAACCATCATCCACCCAAAAGCTACAACGGCATCGTCATCGCACGTCTATTATTATACTTTCATCCCACTTCATAAACAAAACACAAAAACAGTGCATTAATATTTCAAAACTTGTTTAATTTTATTGTTAGTTGGGAATGGTTGAAATGGCATTTTAATGCAAACACAAAAAATGAAAAAATGCGATATATATTATTGTTATTGCATCTCTTCGCATTTTCATCCAGTGTCTAATCGAACCCGTAAATGTATCATTTGTCCGCATCAAAGAAATATATTACAAAACTAAAGGAAATACCCGGAGCAACAACAATAGCAACAGTGGCAACAACAATTGTAATATACAACAGACATTTTATAAAGGATCAATCAATATTTCAATATAGTAGTATGCAAGTGTTAAAAACATAATGCAACACACCAAATCGCCGCAATTTAACTGCAGTCCTTCTGTGTTGGGCTTAGTCAACTGGCGGATTTTATTTAAGGTTTTAGTAAAGTAATAAATACCTTAAGTTTTTGTAAAAAAAATATTTGTGTGTCCATCGTTTTAAATTGTAAAGGAGTAGCCAGAGCAATATAAGGTAAATCTTTGCAGTTGATATATAACTTGCTATTGTAGACTTATTTAAAATCGATCGAAACCACTATAAAGAACAGAATTTGGAGTGAAAATAATGCTGCTGACCGGCATTAACACTTAAATGCATGCTTTTATATATATATATATAGGATAAATTTCAGTATTTTTATTATAAACAGGGCTTTTGTAGGATACATCCTATAATAGACACTGCCTAGTAAGATACAATCAACAGAATCAGGATCCTTGATTCCCTAGTACTTTACATCGGAAAGTTTTCTAGCACAACTCCATAAAATCCAAGTTCCTTTCTGCTATTTCGCGCATCTAAAATTTGATTGATCGATCATATAAAACGTATAAATATTGACCAATGCTAAGTGCATAGTGTAGGATTGCATTGATTTTTTCCGATTTTTTACGATTGTGTATTTTATGAAATATTTATAAAATCTAAACACTACAACTTTGTACTGTTCTTTTGAGTTAAAACCAGCTGAAAATTATTTATATTTTTTACACTTTTGTTCGCGATTTGCACAACACATTTTTATTTTTCCATGAAGTTTTTTAGTATTGACATCCTATAGAAATTTGTTGTTTAAAATGGTTTCTAACGCCTACAACATGCACTGACAGAAAAGTGTTCCATTTAGTAGCCACTATATGAGCTAGAATGCAGGGACACAACAGAACAGCTTACATTTTTATTGTTGCTCATAATTATTATTTCGTGCTAATTATACACACCTGTTCAAAATCATAGTTACACATTAGAATTCTAACTTCAACAAAACAGAAAATTATTTTTATTTAACATTTTCAAAACAAAACAAACACATATTATTTCTTTGATTTTATACATATAAAAAAAATTAATTTCTTTAATATATAGTGTAACGTACAAAAGTTAAGATCGATAAATATTTATTTTGCCTAAATCAGCCTGCTCATAAAAATAGGTACACTTATGCTTTATAGAAAAGTACAAAAAAATTAACAACGGTAAGAATAGTTATGTATATATTTTTAATTATTTATCTAATAACCTGTATATCCACCTCCATGTTGGACTACTTTCACGATTCTTTTCGGCATGCTGTTGATTAAAGTCTGACAGGATTGCTTGAGTATGTGTCGTACCACATTTTTCGAACAAATTGTCACAACTGCTCCTTGTTTTGAAAAAGTTTGCTTGGACAATTTGTTTTTCAACTCTCCCCACAGGTTTTCTATTGATTTCAAGTCCGGGGACTCAACAACAAAGGAACTTAATGGTCCTCAAAGTATTTTTTTTATCAGCATGGGATGTGCTTTGGGTCGTTATATTGCTAAAGGACTCAATGCAAAGGCATGTTTTTCTCAGAATAGGGTAGCATCACATTTTCCAATTGTTCCTTGTATTCGGCGACAGTTATTTTATTTGTTGTCAGGTATATAGGACATATCCATGAAAGGTAACACCCCACACCGTAATACTTCTACCTCCATGCTTCATTGTTTTTTTTTTTTTTTTTTGTTAAACAAACATGAAACATCTTTGCCTTTGAGGCGTCGAACATTCCTTTCTTCATCGCTTCCAAAGAGATTTACCTTAGTTTCGTCACTCCATAAAATATTTCTTCATTTTTTTTTTTTGCTTTCAGGTCCTTACCAATTTTCGTGGTCCTTTTTTTATAGTTTAGCCTCATATACAATTTTTTTTTTTGCGTTAAGGGAACTTTTTTGGCTATTCATCCTGGTGGGTTGACTTTTTATAGCCGTCTCCAAATTATTTCAGCACTAACCTCGTTTCCAATTTTTACTGCAATCGCTTTTAATGATTTAAATGGGTCCTTTCTGCATTAGGTGACTATATGTCGATCAAGCGTTGTGTTCATTTTTGAAGGCTTACCTTCGATTTTCTCTTTTTTATCACATTTCTGACAAAATTATGGGATATGTTAGTAAGTTCACCAATGCACCGAAGAAATTTCCCATATTTTCTCAAGTTGGAAACCGATCGGGGGTTTTTCGTCGGTACGATGTGATTTACGACCCATATGAATAAGAATTTCCATTATCAATTCATGTCGTTTTGCAAAAAATATTAGAGAAAGCTTACCCTTCTTTAAAAAAAAGTCAGAAAAAAATGTAATATTAACTTTTATTAAAATGTATTAAATTACACTTGTTAGGTGTAACTATTATTTTGAGCAAGCCAATTCGTAGTTCATGCACAGAAAGTTCAAGTAAATCATATATTGAGGATTTACACTTTCTATTTTGTTGACAACAGCGTTGCTAGATTATGCTGTTTATATTTTCTCCACAATTTACCGTTTAAATTTCCAAAAAAGTTGTGCAGAGGAGTTAAAATGAATAGTTATGAAGTGTAACTATTATTTTGAGCAGATGTGTATTTGCAATTGAAAATCATTTTTATAAAATATATCAAATATGTAAACTCAAATGGGAGAAAAAACACACAGACGTAGAATTAAGGAGGTGAAAGAAAAAGTCTTTTTAATTCTTATTAATTGTTAACTTGATTTATTTACACTTGTCAAAATTACAATAAAAATAAAACTTGTATTGTTATGTTGTCTAAATAGGCATATATTAAAATAATACGTAATTATTTATGCCATACATTTTCGAAAAGATATTAGGGATTCGCTTAATTTTTTGAATTCTTTAACTTTTCTTGTTTTCACAGACTTTTATTTGGCATTGTGGCCCTTGTTTCGATACTACAAAATTAAACTTTTTACATATAATATGCGAGCGGATAAGTTGAATCGAATAATACCATTTTCTTCAGTCGTTTAAGTAGTTATTCCTTGCGACTATTTTTCTGTATTCCTTTTTGATATGAAAAATGGAGATTAATAGTTATTTCCGATCCCTGAAAAAAATTACATTGATTTCTTTCAGAAAGGTTTAAACTATATGTACAAGGAACTAATTCTGCCCTAGCTTATCCGCTTTTTGAATTAATTGGATTTCAAATCTTTTAATTAGAAAAAAATATAAAATCTAGCAAAATAAGAAAAATTGTTGGTTATATTTGTAATAAGACTCTTGAAATCATATTATAATATAAATGAATGCAGTCATATTTAAAGTAAACAAATTTGAGTTTTTCTCTCATGACGATTTTTTTGTGAAAATGACGATTTTTATGCTTAAAGTTTTGAAATATGTGCATAATGTAAGTTGGAATCATTATGCAAGAAATTATAGTGATTGAGCAATTGGCACGCCCACCTCCAATTTAAGTGAAAGTGCTAAAATGGTGTTACTAGGTACTCTATTATTGTGAGTAAATTGTCTTAATACCCTATTCACACGGAACCTGAATTAAGCAAATTCGGCGTTTCAATTTCAGCTGAAATTGAGTTGAAATTGCTCAAAGCTCTAAAAACAAATTAATACTTAATTATAACTGGATTTTCTTTAATGGGGTTGTTTCGTGTGACAGCTGTTTTCAACGCTTTTTTGCGATTTATTTGTAATTAGCAATGAAAATATACTAATTCTGTATTTTTTCATATCTGCAGCTCCGGTCAACGGAATAGCAGTGACGGATGAAAAATATTTCATATCACGCACTCAGTATTTGTTAGTGGTATATTTACAATACGTAATGCTTATAAATAAATAACAGCTTGAAGTCATTTTTACTTGTAACAAAAATAATTTTTATCTTAAAGGTTTTAAAAAATTATCGTGTCATGATTTGACCGGTCAAGAAAATAACTTAGTATAAAAATAGGGATAGAAACAGTATTTTAGAAATAATTTTCATGTATCAATTAAGTAATTTTAAAACTTATTAAAATTGCTAATTTTGGCCATACTAGCGACACATTGGCAGAGCATGTAGTCAACTGAGCCTCCACATCTCCCTGCAGGAGTCATCTGCCATTCTGGTATCATTAGAGCTCACAAATCCCCTAAAATTGTTGGTAGTATCTTGAATAAAATTTGGGTCTGTGGATTATGCAGGAAACTTTTTAACATCGATTTTGTTACAAGAGAGTAGATTTTGACCCAAAAGAAGTTACCTGCATATAATCCCACCAGTTGCCTGCAGTTCTTTCTGTTAAGTGATAACAGAAGGTTTGTTAGACGCTTCGAGATAACAGGTAACATGATCTTTCTCTGTCTAAAGCTCCTCATACCGACCCACTCATTAATTGTGGTCTTAATAACTGACATTGACAACCTCTCTTTTAGCAAAGACATGACGGAGTGGTAAATTGAGCAATGCATCCAAGGATGGGCCAGGTGTAGTCAGAAAAAGTTCCGAATAACAAATGACCAGAGTCAAAAAGCAAACATCACAGTACGTAAAGTACAGCATTAAGAGTATCTAGGTATCAAGAACCGGAAACGCGCCATGCTGCTGCGTTGCATGCGATTGGCGTCAAAAGTCGCTTTGTCATCAAAATACCAATAGTGTATTGTTAAGGGTCAGCTCTATCCTATCATAAGCTTTTTAAAGTTCATAAATATTTCTTGAAAGCACTAATAGGTTTAATAATGTTTATGCGGGTACTTGTCTGCAAAAAACAAGACTTGTTTGACAAAAGCAGACAAAGACAAACCGATTTAGTTTATTTATACACAAAATAAATGCTTATATTGTAGCAGGAAATGGTTATCGTATGTGGTGCAGTTTGGGGCAATTTTTTCAATGTCTTATCAAAACTCGATTTCGAAGCTTTTTTTTCTTAAAAAATGTAACTTAAAAAAATGTACCTTTTCGGAAATAAGAATGCAATTACCAGATAATTTTTAATGCAAATTGTATAAGTATTTCCATCACAACTTCGTTTTAACTTATTTTTTTCAGTACAATAATTTGCAGTGTGCACTGCATGGAAGTCGAACCTGTGCATGTCACGGTATCCATGTGATAGTGTCCACATTTGGGGCTTTTGCAGAAAAAGTTAGACGGAAATCTAGCAACATATTCGTAATCTGCAGCCTCAAATTATTAAAAAAATTTTTTTTTTTAATAAAAAAATGCATGCATTTGAGGGTTAAAAAATAAACTTTTTTAAAAAGCTGAAATTTCAGAAACAATTTATTAAAAAGTTATATCTGACGAAGTGTAAAAAATTTCATAACAACTTTCGTTCTTGGGTCTGAAGTACGAAGGTCTATGCGCTCATTTTAAAATTTTTAATTTATTAAAAAGTTATATCTGACGAAGTGTAAAAAATTTCATAACAACTTTCGTTCTTGGGTCTGAAGTACGAAGGTCTATGCGCTCAATTTAAAAGTTTCACATTTTAAGTTTTAACGGTGTGGTAGCATACAAGCGATAGCTCCATAGCATTTGTATTTGATTCCTTCTCAATACCGTTTGCATACAAAATTTAAAGCTTATGGTTTGGTGATGTGTAAACAAAATTTTAATAACATCCGCTATTAGTGATTAAAATATTTGAAATAATGCTGAACAAACATTGTGTATATTTTTTGTTTGAAGTATGAATTCCACTATTTATGCAAATGTGTGTTTTGTTCCTATCATATGAATATATACATATGTATGTAAAGTGAATGCAAATTAATAAACAATTACGATCGTGTACAAAAAGTTGGCAATTGATTTTTGGTCTTGTCATTTGAAAATAACCTTAAAAGCGCCCTTATGGTCTACAATCGTCATCACTATCAGCAGCGGTACGTAAAATTTCCATTTTACTAATAAAAGAATGACTTTCAATTGTCGTATCTCATCCATTGAATGAACGATAAGCAAAAACAAACTCATAATGAGGCTCCAATAATTATTTTACATTTATGTACAACGTGGTGCAAAACAACAGCAGTAACATGAAAAAAAGTTTAAAATTTCAATACAATTTTGTACCGATATATTTATAAAAAATTTAATTGTTGATTACATTTGTAGTCTTGAGTGTCTAAAATAAGTTTTTATGTGATAACTAGAGACCAGATTTTTAGATGCTAAAAAAGTGCTTAAAAGTGAACAAATAATTTATCTAATAATAAACCATAAGGGTTTAACTATTTTCTTTCATAAAAATTTAAATTGTGTAAGTATAAATAACTTATAGCAAAAGATCTTGAACAAATATTTATTTTCAAACCTGACCACGATTGAAAATTGTTGTAACAGTAAAACAACAATTATAGAGATTCTGCTAGGTTCGTTAATCCCAAGGAATTGAAAATGTTAATTACCAAATACAAGTGCTTGTAATGGAAGTATTTTTTTTTTTTTTGAATTCCATATCTAGGAATTGTTATTGGTAATTGAAATTTGTAGCAGCCGCATATTATTTTATTATTATTCTTTTGTTTTATTCCTTTTTATTCGTAGTGTACCTATATGTATTGTAATAGATTCGATTTCTTTTGAAATGCACATTTATTCCTAATTTGAATCCTATTCGTAATTTTACATATATCTGTCTCACTCAATGTTCTTTTACAATTTACTTAAATGAAATGACTCGCATAATTTGAATTCATTCCTTGTTTGCGAGCGGCAGTGAACGGTCATACGCAATAATATTCATATGAATACATAGACATATAATGGCTTGTTTCAATGCGTTGTTGCGGTGATCGTATCGCTGGCGTCCGTACAGTTCCTACTTAAACTTTATAATTATATTATTATTGTTTTTTTTTAAATAAAGTAACAATTAAAACAAAACAAATCTCTACAAATTCTAATTCTTCAGTAAAAAAAAAAAAAAAAATACTGGATTGTAAATTAAAATATGCAATTCCTCAAAAGAATTGAAAAAGTAAACTGAGGAATTTCTCTTCCCTTGTGTAATCAACTACATTTGTGGAATTGAATTCAAAAATTGTAATTAATTTTTTTTTATTTTAACACAAACAAGAGGAGTAGAGAAAGGAGGTTATCGATCACAAATTTATAACAGCAATATTTTATTTTCCAAATTTTATTTTAGAATTGCAAATTTTTCAATTTTCACTTTTGAGGAATTGAAATATTAATTATCAATAACAATTGGAATGGAATTGACAAAAAAAACTGACTTCCATTACAAGGAATTGGAAATGTTAATTACCCATTTCGATTAAAGGAAATTGGTATTGAAGAGGAATTTAATGTCTACTCAGCTCTGTCGTTAGGCCGTTCTTGTCATATTTTACTTAACTTCATTCATTTATTTTCAGTTAGACGTTGTAGACATTTTTTTATGTGAATTTAGAATAATTTATTTTCATTTGCACAAAAGTGTTTGCTAAAAATGGATACCCAATTTTTTCTTACAAAATTTTACAGGCATGTTATTTTGTTGTGTATCATAACCGATTAAGTAGAAACTGGTGTAACTATTTTATGTTATTTAAAAAGTATTGACAACTGCTAACGTAATGTATTTTGCAACCAAACGAGAAAATCCTTTCAATTGACATTTTCGGTTTCAAATTAAAAAGTAATAACTTTAAAAAGGCATAGTTTACTTATATATTTTACTGTGGTTTTTTTCTAACAACGTGATAACTAAATTTTCAAATAAGGATTGAGATCGAAAAAATCTTAACATATGTAAAATTCAATAATTTTTAAACGGTTGATCTTAGAGTTTTGATTTTTTTTTATTTAATTGATAATATTTTACAAATTACAGAAAAATATAACTTTTATAGTTCTAACCACTATTTATGAACTCGTGAACCTTTTTTGGTAAGCCTTCCATTAGAGATTTGATAGTTATTTCAGACATCTTTTTGGAACAGTTTGCCCATCTCCTTTTAAAATCTTCAATATTTTGGGACACCTTTTTTGTAGTCTTTAAGTTTCTGATCTTAGCTCCGGACAATTTGGAGGATTGGCTTCTCTTGGTACAAAAACTATGTTATTACTTTGGTACCACTCCAGAGCTTTCTTGCCGTAGTGACATGATGCCGAATCGTTCCAAAAATATGTGGACACATTGTGCTCTCTTAAGAAAGGAAGAAGTATTTTTTTCAAACATTCTTTGATGTATATTTCGGTATTTATAGAGCCCACTAAAACAAATGACTTGCTTCTTTTGCCGCAACTGCATATAGCTTGCCACACCAGGAATTTTTTAGGAAATTTTGTCTGCTTTTGCATTCTAAATTGTTCTTCGACATTTCCTCGAGCATCAGCAACATAAAAATTTTGACCCGGAAGCTGCGTAAAATCTGCCAATACATACGTTTCGTCGTCCATTATACAACATGAATATTTTTGTATGAAATTCGATTTTAATTTCCGAGCCCTACTTTTGGCGTCTTAATTTTTTGCAGCATTCCCGTCTGGAACTTTGTATGTTTTCAAACCTGCATTGGCTTTAACTTTTCGCACCGTAACATATACACCTTTTAAAGCATTTCCTTTGTATGCCAAAACACTACCACATTCTGCCCAACAACTACTACTAACCATCCGTCTTTACACACAAACTGCTAGTGTTTTCTTTGCAATGGTTTCTCAGGTATACAGTTTCAAACATTTTCTTTGCATGGAAGGTGTCACGCATATTTTATTTATTCCATTCATTTTTTTTCTAGCATTTTCCATTGGCAATCAAAGCTCTCTAACCACAAATAATTTAGGAAATATACCTTATAAAACCGAGGTGGAACAGTCACTAACTCAAGTCTACCCATACTTTACCCACCAAATTCTATTGGCAAATCATATTATCATTCCAAATCTTAATACTGCACTACAAATAGTTTCTAAGATATACAATAATGAAAATTCATGGTGTATGGAAAGTTCCTCGCCAACTTTTTCAATCCTAACCACATTTTTTTTTTTTTTGTGGCGTGGTTTTGTCAACCAACGTGGGTAAATGGTTCTGGAAATACAGGGTGGACCATCTACATGTGACCCATGTAAACTCTTAATAACTTTGACTTACGTTGTCAAATCGACAAACGTCATACCACAGTTGATGCGTCATTTCAAGAAGTTATTTACCATGGATAACTACACTCCGCCTGATCGCGCTGAAATTGTTCAGCTATACATCCAGAAAAATTTCTCAATCGTGGCGACTCAACGTGCGTTTCGTTTAAAAAATAAAATCAAAAGTGCTCCCGCAAAAAACACCATAAAGCGTTCGACGAAAAATTTCTTTCGAGTGGTAGTCTTAGTAATGCCAGGCGTCCAAATAAACCGCGAAATGTGTGATTGGATCGTACTTTTTCGAGGACGAGCGATCGAAGCCACTTACCGTTAATGATGACCGTTATCAAGCCATGATAACCAATTTTTTTATGCCAATTGAGCGTAGAAAGCGAATACGTAACTTCTGGTTCCAACAAGATGGCGCGCCATGCCATACTGCAGCCGCCACGATAGATTTACTGAGGTCATTCTTCCCTGGTCGCTTGATATCCAAAAATGGCGATTTTGACTGGCCACCGCGTTCGCCCGATCTGACGCCGCCCGACTTCTATTTGTGGGTATTTTTGACATCTAAAGTGTACATTAACAAGCCACGGACTTTGGCTGAACTTAAAGCAAACATCGAACGTGAAATAGCGGCGATACCGAGAGCTACGCTCGAGAAAGTGATGGAAAATGCCGAAAAAAGGGCACATTTTGTCGTCAGGGAAAAAGGCGAGCACTTGAGCCAAATAATATTTTAATGGTAATTTATATGAATCTCTTTGGATCAAAATAAATGCCTGTGCAAAAAAAAATCAAATTGTCTTTTCCTAAAAAATTTTATTTAAGAACCACATGGGTCACATGTAGATGGCCCACCCTGTATATATAAAAGCATTAGAGTTGAACGGAAAAGGCCACGCCATATTTTTTCATGAACTACCAAAATAACGTTTTTTAGAGACGTGCCACAAATGAATACTGAGATATTCCATAGCTAAAACTCAGATTATATAGGAGATGCCATGTCCCCTTTTTTCAATTTCACAGACCTTTTTCCTGCGGCATTTCATTGCCAATTAAATCCTTGTACTAAATCTCTGATTGTGCAAATATACCCAAAAATTATCTGAGTTATTGATGGGCTTATGTCCATGAAGTCAAGTTACAGTTTTATATAAGAGTATAAAAAAAATTTATTATTTGTATAAAAAAAGAATCACTTGATGGGTGGGTTCACCTGTAGTGGGATTCGAACTCATGACACCAAGAAAAACTCATAATTTCTTTGCACAATCACAACTTTACTACTCACTAACCCACAAACCTTTACAAAATATCGTGATCACATTAGTAATATATAATAATGCCTTTTGTGTGTTTGCATGTTTTATATTCACCTTTGTCGGTATTTGTTTTTTGTTGTATATCTATTTTTTTTTTCCACCACACCGATAAAAAAAATATATTGAAAAAAAAAATATTTTGTTCCCGCTTCAAGTAGGATTCGAACTCACTATTCTACAACTCTTCCCTACAACCACCACAGGGAAGGTAACTTCCCTTTTAACCATTTCATCCACACACCACTATGAAATTCTGTGATCAAATTAAAAATATGTAGTTACATTCATGCAAATGAAAAAGAATTTCAAACGCAAAGCTCTAAGCATTCTTTTCTACTTTGTGTTTGTGTGGTGGAAATCACAGCGAGCGAAGTAAAAAAATTTTTTGCTTTGATTCTAGGAAAAACATAAATATTTACAATAACAAATGTAAGCGGAACAAATTTTTAATATAAAAATGCATTTCACAGGTAAACTATTAACTTTAGATATATGCCACCACTGACTTTATATTAGCAAACTATAAGATCTATAATCTTTCTATACATAATTTTTATGTACCTCTTATAGTTTAAGCAGCATTTTGCATCAAGTAGCTAAATTTTATAAAAAAGCTGACTTTGGTCCAAATAATGGTCTTAACTCGACAAATGTCCAAAGCAATTACATACTAAATTTCATGACAATCCGTTGCGAAATATAGAAACCTATTAGGACTAAACATTTAACAGAGCTCTATTTTATATATATAGATTATGCACAAACAATAACAAAAATCATGTTTTTTTTTTTTTAATAAAACCTTTTTATAAACAAATACAAAAAATACATGTTTGTTTATTTCATAATACGAATCGAACTGGGCACTAATTCTAAAAATCCATGATCTTGCGTGTTAAAAGGTTAAGGGGACATATCCAAAATATCCATAGCCGAAAAAAATTAAAACTTTGAAATATTATAATATAAAAATAAGTGCGATAGATAGAAACTTGAATTTTTTATTTTACAACACATCTAATTATCTTTAAATGTTTTTTTTTTGTTTTTCCAAGCTATTATAATAAAAACTTAAATGACTCTTTGGTAAAGTTTTTATTAAAAAGAAAGCAATTTTGCCCCAAAATGGCCCCTTCTAAGTGCGGTAAAAAAAACTAAGCAACCTGCGATCGAAATAATAGTCTATCTTATAAAAAAAATATTTGTCAACAAAATGAAGAAAAGGAGGTAGAACAAAATCCATCAAGTATTTCAAAAGTTAGAACACCCGCCAATTTGAAAATGTCCCCTTAAATCGGAAACTTTTTAACGACTTTTACGTAACGGATCAGTGTTGAAATGTGCCAGAACAGGACCCTTCAGCACATGTATAGTGATGAACGCAATCCTTTCAAAGTAGAAGAGTTTAATGCTGCTATTGCTTAATTTAAAATGGTGGAGAAAAAAAGCGACTGCGACGCGGTGAACGGAATGCCAATGTTGTTGGAAGGGGATGCAGCTGAGTGGTGGCGCGGTGTTAACAATAAGGTTATTTCTTTTTCCGACATCATACGTATGCTTCGTAAGGCATTCTCACCAGCATGGCGTGTATATGCAGAAATAATGGAAGAAAAACAACAGAAGAGTGAGACGACGTATACCTTTAACCGAATATACCTTAAACCGCATATAAAAAAAGGATGCAACACAAATTTCCCCCGTATGTCGAAGGACCACTTTAATGTGTATGTGTGTATTTACGCATACACACATACCATTTTTTAATATATACATTTCCCCTAAACACCAAAATCACCTTTTGTGTCTAAATAAACCTCAAAGACAATTTCTTAATAATTGCGATGACCCAACTTACATACACTCTAGACCGCATAACTCTCATGTCTGGTACACAGATGGCTCTAAAATGGATGATGATGTAGGTGCAGGGGTTTATAGGGAAAGACCAAGAAGGCACCTATTTACCAATATGGGTCAAGAAAACTCAGTTTTTCAGGCCGAAATACATGCGATAGAGCTCTGCCTTCGATTTATGCCAAATATATCCAGAAAGAAAACTAGATATTCTTGGATAAACAAAAACAGGTATTCGCATTGTCTCAGTTTTCTTAACTGGACATTGTAGAGTAAACAGGCACGGAAATTCTCCCAATTCTTCTCTCATTGCGGAAAAATCTCCCAAGAATTTCTTAGAATTTAGAATTCTTAACGAATACAAGACTCAGGGATGATTTGTAATATATAAAGTTTGTCACAATAGGCGCAACTGAGGCCTTGGTGACTAGTTAACCTGTTCCCGCTCTTTATTCAATTTACATACACACTCAATTTTTCGATCCGAATTACATACAATTAATTTTTTTTTGAGGTGGTATTATTTTTTTTTTTAATTGGATGTCAAAAAACCCATTCAGGCCAGAACCATTGTGATGACACAGTTGAACCTAATTGTATCTAATGTTTGAAGAAAATCTTCCAGAATTTTCTAGATTTTTTCATGCGCAAAAACTAATGTTGAACGGTGTAATGTGCCATTAATTTATCCATAGGAAACAACTAAATCAAATGATTGATTTAATTGCTAAAAACAATAAATTTTTCCTATACAATAGTAATTACTTAAATGCGAATAGCAATCAATGTGGTTATAAACGTAGTATTATTTTCGTACAATAAATAATGAATAAGATACATATATCTTCTATGCATGCGATAAAATTTGCAACGCATTTACATCCGCAAAATGAATATAAAAAAATACATTTATTTAAAAAGTATGCACATGTATGTTTGGAAGCCCTTGAATTTGAACTTGATATAGTTGTTATTTGGCGCTGAAAGTTAGATACATATATATACATATATGTCCACGATAGATAGCTGCTCCCTCTGCTTGTTGCTATTATGCAGTGTAGTGGAGCGGCTGCGGTATGGCATTGTCGCATGGCAATAACATGTGAACGCTCTACTTTACATGTACGTACTTTCAAATATTTTATTATACTATTAAAATTGTTATCCTGTTCTTCAATTGTGTCATTCAATTAAAAATATCTACTACAGTTTAGAAAATTTTTACAAATATAGAATATTCATTTGTTTTCTTACTGTTGCAGCTAAAGCATTCCATAGAAAATGAACGAAACTAAAACATTTTTTGAAGTTATATATAAACAGGTTAATGAACAAATGTAGTCATCACAACAACAATGTACATAGAGACGGGCAAATCAGACGGAACTGTTATGCAGACTAGCTACAATGGGAAAAAAACAACAACATAAGTATATAGAACGGTAGTGGTAGTTTCTTTCAATTTCTCTATTCAGTGAAGATATTTGGAATCAAAACTGTAATTCTGGGTTATGATTTCAAATATTAGTAGCTTATATAGGATATTGAAAGATTAAGAACTATCATTAAGATCACTGATGAGGAATCGTGGCGGATTCCGAAACGGCCGTCTGATTTGCCCGTCTCTATATACATTGTTGTTGTGATGACTACATTTGTTCATTAACCTGTATATATATAACTTCAAATAACGAAATTGACATGAACTTAAGTCATGACTTTAAAAATTAACCTCTAGATTTAATTTTCATAGTCTCCTAAAAAACATTTTTGTTGTGATGGCATCTTTGCTCGCACCTGTAAAAGATTTTATGGTGGAGTGTAGGCGTGTACTCAGAAGAAAGTTTCGGGGGGAGTGGGCTTCTATTTCTTTATTTCTTATTTCTATATTTCTTTTTCTAACAAAATTTCGTTTTTCTTATTACACTACTCAACAAAATTTTCCACAATGAGCGGCGATAACATTTTCTATAGCAAAATAATACGAATATCCTAATGATTTTTTTCGATTGGCCCCAATTTTCCATGTAAATGGCAAAATTCAAAAAAGTGCACTATTGAGAGCACATACTTCACATCAGAGCTGGGCGGTTTCGATTACATTTGTAATCTATTACACATGAAGTACCATTACTTTACATTACAGTACGATTTCTTTTTCGTATTTTGAGTACAATTACTCATATGCATGTAATACATATTTAAACATAAATAAATTTATAAGTTGTTCTTGAGACAAATGTTACTGGGCTGAAGTGCCAATAACAACTCAAAACTAAAAGCAATTGAATTATTCATTAAAAAATCATCAATTTTTCGAAGTTATAAATCAATTCTCGCTAATTCATTTGTTACTGGCGCTAATCTTCACACAGTTAATAGCATTAAAAATATTAACTGCAACGTGGTCAGCAGAAACAGACATTTTTTAATAGTTAATTTTGTGAACTTCAGAATTGTGGTATTCTGAATTTTCAATTGCATTAAAAAAATAACTTTATGAATGATGTCGTCTACTGCTGAGCTGGACTGGTTTTAAGATGACCAACGCAAGTATGAAGCTTCAAATGATGCTGATATATTTATATTTTCAAACATTTTATGAACGAATTTCAAATATTTAATACAAATTATTTTTTAATCAAACCAAAACGAGTACTGTAATCGTACTCAAATTTTGAGTACGATTCCTTCATGTACTTGTACTCAAAATTTTTTTGGGTACTATTACTGTAATATAAAAGTAATCGTACTTCTACACGCCCAGCTCTGCTTCACATAAATGCCTGTCAAAACTTTAATTTTCAGCCAATGAATTTAAAATTTTTGTATATTTTAGATGAGTGTCAGAAAAAATTTTATCGTATGAAAAGTTACAATAGTAACATTAATATTTAATTAATATTGCTGTTATGTATTAGAGAACTCAAAGCATAATTCGTTCGGCAAAAGCCTACGTAAAATAAATCAAAATGACGAAGTGATCTCATACATAAAAACTAAGTAGTTGTAAATGATTTTATCAGAGATAAATAACATTGATAAAATTATTCTTCTATTCTCTAATGACTTTTAATTAATTAGTTTACATCGAGCCTTATATGATGGAATAGGTTCGGAAAAATTTAACACTCGTTAAGCAAATCTTACAAATGATTTTTGCACCCGCTCGAGACACAGAGCATGAGAAGCATAAAAAGGATCCCAGATAAGGGAAGCGTATTCCAACTTTAAGCGAACTAAAGATGTATACAACGACTTTAGTCTACAAAAAGGGTCTACAAAATTTTTTCTATTGCGACGAATAAAAGCCAAGAGAGAACAGGCTTTAGGTATGATGTAATTTAGACGAGCTACAAATGTGAATTCCGAATCAAAAATAACACAAAGATCCTTTAAAACTTCAACGTGATTTAAAATCAGCTTATAATTTCAACGAGTCTGATAAATTCTTTACTCTTACGAATATTTTTATGTCATCAGCAAACAATAGATATTTTGCATATTTAATAGTATTAGAAATATCATTAATAAAAAGGATAAAAAGCAATGGACCCAAATACTGCCTTATGGCACACCAGAAGACGCAATTAAGGGCTTAGAGAGGACATCCTCAACACGGACATAACAGACTCTATTGTTAAAATACGATAAAACCAATTTAATATGTTTGAATGAAAACCAATTTTAGCCAATTTAGCAATCAGTATAGAATGAGAGACTTTATCAAAAGCCTTCGAAAAATCAGTATAAATGGTGTCAACCTGACAACCACCCTAAAACGACGAGATGCAATATTGTGAAGGAGGAATATTAGTCACAGTAGAGCGACCCAGAACAAATCAATGCTGGCATGACGAAATTCAAAATTAGATTAAAAAGACTCCGCAAAAAGGCTAGCTGCTTCTACTGCATCATTAGAATTTTTGCCGTTAAGAAACATTAAAGTTGAGCTTTTCCTCTTAGAATCTATATACCTCCAAAACTTTTTGGGATTATTTTTTATATTTGACTCAAGATTTAAAATATATTGACTATAAAGTGCTTTATCAAGTGAATTGAAGTTCCTCATATAATGGCGATACTTAATGAAATATGAATTAGCAGTATTAGCAGCAAATTTTTTATAAAACTTATTTCTAAGATTTTTAATTTTTTTAAGCTCATACGTATGCCATAGTAACTTATATCTTTTACTTTTAATGCGAGGAATATTATCAATCCAAATATTAGAAGCTATAGAAGTTTTAAAATATTTGTAAAAATTAACTATGTCAAGACTCATTAACTCACTATCCCATTCAATATCACTAATAATACGATTCACGGTAGTATAATCACAAAGTTTATAATTGAAATCATGCATATTGATATTATTAGTTCCAAGAGGCAAAAGTTTATAAAATTTCATGTGAATAGACAATGAAACATGATGCTTAACATTTGGCGAAAGTGGAAATACCGCTTCTGATAAAGAGAAATTAATATTATTGCCAATGTAGACTAGATCTAATAATCTATTTAGACTATTTAAGCACCAATTTATTTGTAATAAAGCAAGATCGAAAAGGTTGTCAATTGATAGCTCAATATCACTAGAAACATTAGATGGGGTTAGTGACGCATCATTATAAACATAGTCCCATGAAACATTAACCAAATTAAAATCACCTAATACACATAAATGATTTACACCCAAATGATTAGAAGCAAAATAAATAATGTTATCAATGTGCGCTTTATATAGCTCAAAAGAACTGTTTGGTGGCACATAGGAAGCACAAATGAACAGCAGATCAGCAGAACCACGCACAGATACACACAGTTGGTCTAATTTAGAATCATCAAAATGGCAAGCAAAGCACAATATAACTTAACTGCAATCAGCACTCCACCACCCCGTTTACAACCAGTCTTTACAGAATCTCGATCTTTTCGAAAGATATAGTAAATATTAGTATCAAAAAATTCCTCATCATAGAATTCTTCATTAAGCCAGGTTTCAGTGATCACAAAAACATCATAATCGGATAAAGCATGCAGCAAAGATTGAATTGGATTTTGTATGGAGACCAGATGTATTGTGGTAGTAAATTTTTAGAATATTACGATTTTCATTATTCACATTAAGGTCAGCATTCACAACAGTAATAGGCATTAATTTATCCAACGTGGATCTACAACCCTGGACATAAACTGAAAAGGGCGCATAAAAAGCTGGGTCAACTCCCAATTTGAATTTTACACTCAGTAAATTATCAACTGGGGTATCATTCTTTACGAGCAGGTGACACTCAATATGATATCTGCCAAAGCCAGCGTACTTTTCTACATACGAAGTTATGTGTTCAGTGGTTACAGTTGGAATTTGATATTGACAGCATAGGAGCAGGCATAACAGCAGACGTAGCAGCAGCAGTAGCAGCAGGCATAGCGGCTGCAGCAACATCAGCGAATGAACAAACAGCATTTTATTTAGAGAGGGAACATTACGCTCAATATTAGCAGTATAAAAGGAATTATGCATATTTGGAGAACGATTATTTTCATGTGTAGTGGCGGGAGAGATTACATCGCACACACCTATTTGATCATGAGAGACAAACATAGGTAATGTGTGAGCGCGAGCACGAGAACGAGTCATCCGAACACCAGTAGAATTTGGTATAACATCAGATTGTACAGTAGAGTTTTAAGTGTATTATATGAAAATAATAAATAAAACAATTAAGTTACAAAAAACCGACTTTAATATGTAATAAAAAAACTTCTAAAAAAAATTTCTAAAAATTGTGTTTTTTTCACATGAAGAGCTGAAAAAAAAACTTTTGAATTGCATGTGAAGACATAAGGAGTTTAGAAAGTGTCAATTAGAAAATACCAGGAAAACTTCTAAAGAAGCGTGTAATAGGAATTTGTCAGCGCGGTTATTATTATCTTCTGAGCCACTAATTTCTGCGGAACGAATAAGTTAGGTTAGATTGGAGTGGCTGTCGACACACTTAAGCCTGAACGACCCATTGTGATACCACATAGTTGGACCTACAGTTTAACGCCGATTCCGAACGGCGGTGTGGCAATTTTTTTATTGGCTTGGTGGTTTTGCCATTACCAACGAATGTGTGCACTTGTACACTATCTTATAATTCTCATACACTTCATATTGATAGTGAATATAAGAAAGTAATGAAAATTAACCACCAGACGAAGACGGGAATCGAACACGAACCTCCCACATGAATGACTAGTTCACTATCCACTAGGCTATCGAGGTCGTCTGCGGAACGAATAACTTGCAGCATAAAACAAACGCACGAAAAAGATGTTAACCAATTAATTTTATTAGAACCAGAAAATGGTGGTCAAGATTTAGTTTCAGAAATAGTTTTCTCATCTGATTCGTCGTCAGACTATGAAGGAAGAAACAAAAGCGAATAATTTTGAAACAATTTATTTCATTTTAGTAAAAATTACAATCCTGAATGAAATAAAATAATAAGACTGAATTACACGAGAATTATAAAAATACAGATAATCATTGCCGCTTTAATATATGCCGAAAAAAAACTTTAACTGTATTGTTCGATTTAGATAATTTTTATAAAATTATTATCGTACACCAAGTTTCAACGCATTAGATTGGGCTCTGCGACAATTTTGAGCCAAAAAACTGATTTAGGCGCTTGCTTTGTGTCGAAGTTTGTTTGTATATGCAGCCATTTATAGTAGAATTTTCCGTAGAATATTTTCTCCCAATAATTTACCCCTTTGACGCCTACCATTATGGGTCTTTTTTGCCATTTTCGAAAAAGCTACTTTTTTGTTCCATTACGAAGGTTGATAGTGGATTAATATGTTCAAAAAATATGTTGCCCATCAAATTTTACTATAGGTCACTGAACAACAAAAATCTGTAGTAAAAATAATCTCAAATTCCAAAAATGTTTAAAATTTTTACCTTTTATACGCAGTAAACTAGTGTGTCTTTAAAAGTATTTTCTAAAAAAAAATTAAGCACTTATATCTCCAAATGTGTATTAGCTTTTTGCAACGGTGTATATGCTTTTTCAACGATGTTTTTTTTTCCACAATTTCGGCACTTTGTAAATTTATAAAAATCCTTACTTCGGTTTAATAATAACAATAGCCCAGTTCAGTTGAGTTTGCTAAAGTTTTCTCCTTTTTTTATATAGGTAAAATGTTCTTTGTTTCCATAAAATGACAAATTGTGCAGAAGAATTTGATTGGTTTTGCTACGTATGTGGAAAAAACATTCTCTCAGAAAATCATGTTAATTTTTTTAGTAGTAAAGTTTGAAAATATTTTTGGATAGTATTTTGAGTTAGAAGTATTTACTGCTGAATCTTGTACTCCGGAACATTGTTGCCATAATTGTTACAATAATTTAAATTCATGATCTATACATAACTTATTGTTGCAATTTATTCTAGTCAGATTTTTTAACTTTTCCTCTAAAGGCGAAACTCGATGGAATTTGAAATTTAAATGCGTTGGCCAGGTCCTGGAGAGTATAATTCACTAAAATATTTGCACAAATTAAGCTGTATTGAATTTAAACAGACACACGAAAAAATTTTGAATATGAAGGGGTACCTTTTTATTTATCAGAACAAAGACTACCAACGTCCAATAATATAGGGTGTTCAGATATTGGTGAAACACTATATCCATCTTTTTGTAAATATATTTCTTGTGAAGCAACTAGTCGACCAAAATTAATGTCACTAGAACATCTGAATGCTCTTGTCCAAAAAAATAGAACTCAAAAGGGTAAATTTTGGTAACAGATTTAAAGTCTCTTAATTTGTTAGAACCTGGGGTAAACGTTACCAGTTACCGAAGACCCCAGTTGGCATTTATGACATAGTTTACTGCTAATGAGGATAATTCATTTGTTTATTGTAATGATATTGAAGGTTTAATAACTGAAATGAGTATACAATATTCGGCTGATGAAAAGCGTCTTTTTATTGGTTCATCCAAAAGAAGCTTAAAAGCAGTGCTTCTTTACTTTCATAACACCAAGGCATTGATTCCGATAGCATACAGAATCGGCATGAAAGAAAAATATGAATACATGAGATTAATTTTAAAAAGACTATGAAGTACTTAAATGGCGCATTTGTTGTGATTTGAAAGTAATTGCTTTTCTTACAGGTATAAGAAAAAAGCTTTTCTTACAGGAAAAAAAAGAAAAGAAATTGTAGTTGAATGTGAAATAAATTCCACAAATTACGCATTTTCTCTCATATTATTAATACTCCATTGGATAATTTAATTAATTAATGTTTGTTTTGCAATTTAAAATATATATTTTAGTTTAGAAAATACCAGGGACCGTAATCATTATAAGCAATATGAAAAAAATCAAAATTTAATGATTATTACTTGAATTTTATTTATTTGATCATCAATAAAAATTATTGATTTTTTCGTTTCAATCAAAAATATAAAAATCAAATAATGATTTTTTTTCCTGAACATAAAAAAATGATTTTTTTTCCTGAACATAAAAAAAAATCAGAAAATAATTATTTTTTCTGAGCAAACTGATAAAAATCAAAAAAATCATTATAATATCTGAGCAAAAAATAAAAATCCACAGGTAAAATTTTTTTTTTATTTGAAGTTATATATAAACAGGCTTAATGAACAAATGTAGTCATCACAACAACAATGTATATAGAGACGGGCAAATCAGACGGCCAAATAACGAACTGTTATGCAGACTAGCTACAATGGGAAAAAAACAACAACATAAGTGTATAGAACGGTAGTGGTAGTTTCTTTCAATATCTCTATTCAGTGAAGATATTTGGAATCAAATCCGTAATTCTGGGTTATGATTTCAAATATTAGTAGCTTATATAGGATATTGAAAGATTAAGAACTATCACTAAGATCACTGATGAGGAATTGTGGCGGATTCCGAAACGGCCGTCTGATTTGCTCCTCTCTATATACATTGTTGTTGTGATGACTACATTTGTTCATTAAGCCTGTTTATATATAACTTTAAATAACGAAATTGACATGAACTTAAGTCATGACTTTGAAAATTAACCTCTAGATTTAATTTTCATAGTCTCCTAAAAAAATTATTTTTAATTTTTAGTGGGAATGCTCAGAAAAAAAATTTCTACTGATTCCAACAAAGCAAAGCGGTGTACTCGATATTGTTCTCCGATATTTGGAACACTTTGATCTTTTCGTTTAAATATTTAAGAATAATTATTATTTTTGGTCCCTGGAAATTTCTATTAATTTAAGAGTTTGTTCACAACTTGTAAAAAGTGAAAATTTGAAACATTTTTGGAATTTGGGTTTATTTTTACTAAAACTAAGTTTACAGATTTTTGTTGTTCAGAGACCTATAGTAAACCTCTATCAACCCTCGTAAAAAAGGAACTTTTTTGGAAAAGGGCAAAAAAGACCCATAATGGTGGGCGCCAAAGGGTTAATATGTTAGAAGAAAATATTCTACTCAAAATTCTACTATAAATTGCTGAACATACAAACAAGCTTTGATGCAAAACTAACAAGTTTTCCCATGGTTTATTATACTTAATCTGTTAGAAATGGGCAAACTTTAGGACCGCATACAGAGAAAATTAGACTAAACTTTTAAAATGTCGAGACACGTTGTAACACAACGTTCTTCCACAGGCCGGGGTAGAGCTCAGCGGGCTCCAGTGGTTCGTTGGCTACAGAATTTTTGATTGCAAGGGAACCCTCACTTTTTATTGAGACACATTTCTTTCAATTCAATAATGTTTAATTCACTTTTTGATTCTAATGTTTACAATAACGATAACATAAACTAATAAACTAATGGCACTATTCTTTCGTATTCGAGCTTGCTGTGCGTGGACGACGATGGATGATACGCCTGATGAGGCGAACTTGCTGTGCGTGGACGACGATGGATGATACGCCTGATGAGCCGAACTTGCTGTGCGTGGACGATAAACTTTCTGAGCGTTGGTGATACACTTGCGGAGCGTTGATGATGCACTTGCTGAGCGTTGGTGATACACTTGCTGAGCGTTGGTGGAAAACTTGCTGAGCGTTGGCGATAAACTTGCTGAGCGTTGCTGACGGCCAGAGTTAATTAGAGTACCGTATACTGGCGGCGCAGCGACTACGGGACGCGGGTGGAGTGGAGCGTCCGTAATTGTACTGTTATTTTCTCTACGCTACCTCAATCTTCCGATAGTCCGTCTGTGGTCATATGGTAGGGACTATACCATCCAAGTGGCACCACACGGTCTGATCGCAGTGCTTAGTACTGTATTGTTGTGGTTAAACCAACAATGCACCACTAAACCCTCGGTTACTTTCTTCTAAGAACTATTACGCCAGCCCTGCGAGTTTCCAACCGGACGTCTGGGGTCATATGGTAGGGACTATACCATCCAAGTGGCACCACACGGTCTAGTTAAAGCGTTTAGTACTGCATTGTGGTGGTTAGACCAACAATACACTACTAAGCGCTTGGTTACTTACTTCCCTATGCTTCCAATTTTACCTATTTGTCTTCTACTCACCCGTACTATGATCCCTCGATGTAGTCGCCTTGCCAGTCTGCGTAAACTCCCCGCGATTTGTCTCGTGCAGCTCCTTTTATAGGCAGCCTGCTTCTTCTTCTTAAAATAGACGCTGTCGCTATTGGAATTTGCAGTGCCGCTGTCTCGCTGTCGTGTTCTTATTGGCTGGCTCGATCGCGTGTTATCCATAATTCAAATTTTTAATTATCATCGCAGTAAGCCGTCTGCCTGGTATGATGATCCCGTTGTTTTTGTGTGCGCTGCTAGCAGCATAAACCAAAATGTTTGTTGTTGGTTTAAGTATGCTGTGATATTCCATGGCAGTGTTGTTGGTTTCTTTTGGTGTACGTGACTTATTCTTTGTGGTTGTCCCAGGGTGGAAAACGCTGTGTCGTCCCCTGCCCAGTGGGAACAACGCTACGTTGTGCGGGACAATTTGGTTGGCCCAAAATTGTGCCGTCACAACGTATAGTTTTGTTTTTCGAGTTCTATCAGAATCCACTTTCAGAACCTATGGTATGGAGATGCTATATTGTGCGCCGTTGTGATCAGAGCACAGGAATTGATGTGCGAGGTGCCTGACGCAAAAAAAGTTGTAATTTGTTGAGTAGTGTAATTCATTTTATCATTTTATTTATTGGAATTCATTTGTTAACATTTTGATTCGAGCGCACAGAGAACCTCTAGTATAAAACAAAATAAACCTGCGATAATTTATATTTATTGGTTACGATATTGTGTATGAGCAGCAGCGATGCCAACTTGCGGGGAATTCCCCGATTTGTGAGAAATTTCACTTAGTACGGGGAATCGGGGAATGAACTGTTTTTTGGCGGGGAATTTGAAACCGTTCAGCTTTTAGTTAATAAAGTCTGTAGAATATTTTTTGTCAAATTTTATGTAATGTAAATCGTTTGACTTTTGCAGTACTTCATATTTTAGCTCTTATAACCTTCATCTCTTCTCAAGAAGACCCTGCACTTTCTTCGTTTGGAGAAATAAATTTTTAAAAAAGTGTGTAATTTGAAAGTATTATATTTCAAAAGGATTTTGTAAAAATTTCAGAGAGAAACTCGAAGAGCTTTCGTAGATATAGACCATTATAGCGGCGAAAGTCAGTCAGGCCAAAAGAGTCGCGCAGCGCTTCGGTTTCCCTTTCGGCCGTTCAGAAAGGCTTAGCTATACCTTCGTCCAGCACCTCCTGATTAATAACTCCGGATTGCGATTGCATCGGTCACCGATCTGTGCGTTATGCAGATGCGCCTCTCGGTCGTATTGGGCGGGAGGAAGGTCCATTGGGATTCGTCGATATATTTAAAAACCGATAACCAAAACTTTGACCCCTTTCTTCTCAAAACAAGGTTTTTGCCATTGTCATGTATGATCTAAAAGTTAAATATGTTTTTCTACACAACAATGGCTCCAGGACATAATAGAAAAAAAGTTTGGTTAATTTTTTGTTCAATTTGCAGCGTTGTACTTTCGAAAAATTCCAATTTTTGAGAAAACTAATTTTGGCTGTCAGCCATGTCGTGAATTATCGGTCAAACAAAATAATAGTAGTATGTTCGAAGACCATAGTCATAATTTTTCTAAGGGTTCTTTTAGACCTTCCAGTGTGCCGGATTCGTGCGATGATGATTTTCATAACGTCTCCATTAAGCTACAAAAAAAATCTTGTATGCAATTTTACACAATTTTTCTTATATTTGAAATCTTTAAATATACGTAGTAATGGGGATTTCGGGCTCAAACTTACAGTAGTAGTTACCACACCAAATTTGAACGCGATCAGTCAAAAATTCGCCGAGTTGGAGGGCGGTAGAATTTATACATTTTGGCCAAACAGCCCCGTTTTTTATTTAATCTTTCGAAAAATGAAAAAAAAATCTTAAAAATTCAAAATGTGACCATTTTTTTTTTTTCAAAATCCAAAATACTTTCGAATTTTTTTTTAAAAGGAAAAATTTTTTGTTTTTTATTTGGGTCAAAAGAAAGCCCATGTATTTTCCTTTGAGAACTTTGTGTGTTTATCTATCAAAATGAACGTCGAGTAACTCAGTACACCGGATTCATTTGAGCTCATTCGATTTTAAGAGTGGGTTCCCTTGAGATGAAATCTCTCATGTGTCAAAAGAATTCCGGAGTCAGAAAGTACCTTACTATTAACCTACCAGTTCTGGACCGCATTGAAATAACATTAACCTTAATCAATTTTAAACGTGTCTCGCTGTTATAATATAAAATTATATCGGTGCGGGGAATTTGACTGAAAATCGGGGAATTTCTCGCGGGCTATCGGGGAGTCAGAAGAAATGAGTTGGCATCCCTGATGAGCAGTTAAGATTTTTTCACAGTTGGTCACCTAATGTTCTCGGGGAAGGCCAATTACTGCTACACCTTCGAAAGTACACAATCAATTTTTTTAGAGTAGCTGGATGTCATTCAAGTTTTAATTTATATTTATATCTCTTTTTCTTATAGATATCGATGTACTTAATATACAACAATGTACCTGACAAACATCACGTTAAAAGACAACAAATATTGTATTAATAGCAAAGAGATTCGGACTACAGACCAATAGAAAAAATACAACCTCCTTAAAAGAAACTGATGAAATTTTTTCATATATATATGTAGATTTATACATTCCAATACGTTCTTTTGTTTTAAGAAGTTTTAAACATATTTCAAACATTTATCTTCGGTACAATACCGAACGCAACAGAATACCGGAATTCAAAATTACATCAGACGAAAAAGACATAACCCAAAAAATTTACAACAATGTATAATTCAAATACTGAAAAACGTACGTCAAAAGTCTTGTATTCGGTGGCTGAGGATGTTTCCATGTCAGTAACTGAAAGGAGAAAACCCAAACTTTGTTATGCAGTTGGTGGTAAGTAAATAAAAGTGAAATATGCACGCTTTATCAATATTCCAATTGGAAAATTAGATGTTAGGCCTTTAGCAAATTAAGGTGGCAATATAGCAACAAATTAGAGTAGCTAATGTCGAAAATCTATGTTGCCAATTTTGTGTGATATACAGTAAGTGGAAAAAATAAGTTATCAAAATGTAAACAAAACTTTAGCACCAAATATCTTCGCAATAATAGATAGCTTTAAATTTATTTTTACATCATTAATAGCAATAATATTATGGAGAAAAAAAGAAAATGGAAGTGATAGAACGATAGTGCAAAAATAAGTTATCAAAACCTTCAACATCCAAAATGGCCACCTTTTTCGCTAACAGTTTTAGTGAATTGATCTTCTATAATGAAAACAAGATTTTAACATCGTTTGGGAGTATTTTTTCCCCAACAATCATTCTCCGATTACCTTCATTCCTCGTCAATTTGGGGAGCGTGCTTCGAAACATACATTTTTAATTTATCCTTGCATTACCATTTGATGACGAGCCAGGGCTAAGAGATGATCATTACAAAATGTCTCCTTTATCATTGTGAATAAATTTCTGTACTTTTTTAAGAATTTTGATTTGAGTTTTGTGATCTGAAATGATGAAAACATTAACTACTAAGATTTTGCCCATCAAGAACTTTTACAGTTTTTCTAGGTTTATATAGTTTATAAGCATTCAACTTGGTTTTCAATGACCCAAATTTTATAAAAACCATTCGTGCACAAATATCTTTCAGATGCTTCAAAATTCTTCAAAAATCATGCAATCTATGAGCTTTTCTCATTCATAACATGGATTCATCCACCCACATTAATATTTTGAGGCAAAACTTTAATGGTTTTAATTCTATAGCGATAACGAATTAAAACTGTAAAGATTTTATGACAAAGCCATTTTTGTAGAAAGTCGAGCCCATGAAATGAATAGAAAATGCTCATAGGGAGAACAATTTTTGGAGAGTTTCCCTTTTCTATGGGCCCATTACTGACCTCTAAGGCACCTCAAAGACGAAAATAGTTCTAAAATATTTGTATATAATGGTTTGTATAATCAAAATTGTATCACTGAAAACAAAGTTAGATGCTGATATAGTTTCTAATCCTTCAAAAGACGTACCAGTACTTGAAGAGAAAAGCTGAATAGGTAAAGCTTTCATCAACTCAGATCTTAATGTCCCATCATAATTTTGAAATATGTTCAATATGATGGAAGAAACATTTTCTATTGATCACCACTAAGCCCAGACTCGCCATCAAACGGTAATGTAAGGACAGATTAAAAATGCATTTTTAGAATCACGCTTCCCACAGTATTATGGAATAAAGGAAAATGGTGGATAATGGTCTGGGGCAAAATACTCCAGAACGATGTAAAAATCTTGTTTTCATTATAGAAGACCAATTCACTAAAACTGTTAGCGAAAAACGTGACCATTTTCCCTTGCCATTGCTCGAAAAAAATGAAAACATCGAAATTGTATAAAAAAAAAAAATACGATAGATAGACTTAAATTTTTTTTTATTTTTTAATATATCTAATTATCTTTAAATTGTTCTTTGTTTTCCATTTGGTTCAATAGTTTTCGTGTAAATAGCTCCAAAAAAATCGCCCTTTTTGTCGGCGAGTGTTATAGAAATCCTCCGGGTACTCTGAAACAAAAAAATCAATAATAATCTGTAAATCAAAAATTTTCTGTAAGATAGACAACCTTTGGCAAAGTTCTAATTAAAAAAAAGCGAATTTGGCCTAAAATGCGCCCTTCTAAGGGCTCTAAAAACAAAACTAAGCAACAAACGATCGTAATAATAGACTATCTTATAAAAAGATTATTTCTGAATAAAATGGACTAGTTGTCTAAAACGCTAGGAAGCACGCAATCACTTTGTGGGGTCAAGGTTCGAATCCCACAAAATTCATTTTTTTTTCTAATTAGAACAAAATACATCAATTATTTCAAAAGTTACACTCTAAACTATTTTTGTTGAATTTTACGACGATAATCGTCCGCAACACATTACCGACTATAAATGCTTAAATTTACACACGTGCTCTCTTGAGCATTTTTTGTTGTAAAATGAACAACAAATGTTCAATGCTTTAAACAACAATGCTTTGCCCATTAGTTCATACACAGCGATGGGAAAAATATAAGGGAGAGTTACTTTACGTATGATTTTGTATCCCTTTCTAACACACGATTTTCGTTACTATCAAATATATATTTATCTCACTTGCATCTCATAGAAAAACAAAACTCCAAAATAGTTCGTGCCAAAATTTATGACGCAATGGACTAGTTGTCTAAAACGCTAGGAAGCACGCAACCACTTTGTGGGGTCAAGGTTCGAATCCCACAAAATTCATTTTTTTTTTTTTAATTTTTGGTCTAAATTTAAATCCTAAAAAAAAAATCAAAGAAAAAAAAATTTAAATAAATTGCTTTTGCCTTGCCTATTTATCATTTTATTTTATTTTTAATATTTAATTTTTGATGTGTAAACATTTTAGCTCACGGTATGGGCAAAATTTCAAATGTGTAAAATGTAAGAATAACTGTATCGTAAGATGTAAGATAACTGTAACGTCCAGTTCCCGTCTCGCTCACACTACTGCGCGACATGACTGTGCTACTCTAAACAACAAAGGGAAGGGAGAAGAGAAGGGAAGGGAGAATTTAAAATACGAGTGGAGTTTGTTTGTTTATGTTTCTATCAATTTACTCACTCATATATGTACATTCGAAAACTAAATGTGTGTGTACATTTATTCTTGGCACAATTATTTGTTGGTGTTAAACGTGTGGAGATCGACTATACCATACAAGCAGAGAAGTCGCCGTAGCAAACACAATCGTTTGATAGGTTTTGAATTCGGTTAGTTAGATTGGATTAAAATTAAATATTTTTTAAAATATAAAAACAATACAAAATGATAAGTAATAAGGAATCTAGGTTTCAATAAATGTATAAACAAAATGTAGTGATAATGATACCAAACCACGGCATTATAAAAATTTTGCTTTGTACATCAACCTTAGAAAGGCAACACTTTTTTTTATCTATGTAGTAGCAAAAATGTTAAACAGAAAAAATCAAACTTATTATAAAATCACTTATTTACTTCAAAGAAAATACATTGTTTCTTATTTTTATTAAATGCAGTTAAGGCAAATCTCTTTGCGGTGCTTTTAAAAAGTAGTGGGGTGACTGGTCACCCCTGTTGCTTTTCTAAGGTTAAATGCGGAAAGCACTTATCGTCGCCTGAGAATTGATTTGGCGTATGTGTGTACAAATTCATATACCTATACGACGTTATGTAAAATTTTCAAATCTAATAAAATTTCAAATCGACAAGAAGAAAAACTTAAAGCGCGGAAAAAAAGATGCAATTGCAGTTGCATATATGCGAGCATATCGTGCCCGATGCATTGAGTAAAAGAAAAATGATTCAACTACAACATATCAGCCCTATTCACGATTTGGTGCAAATGCAAAATATTTCTGTTATCACAACAACAAATACATACGATATGGAACAAAAATTTGTATTTGCAAGGCCATTTGCAATTTATAGTGAATTGGGCTGTTACATATATATAAAAGATAATGATACCTAATAAATTTTTAAGTTTATAAAATAATTCTTTTAATTTGAATTATTTACCTAAGCATATAGATTACACATTAAATCCCTATAAATGGCTATACATATGTGAGCTTATGTATATGGCATTCAGTTGGTTTAACTGTTTACACATCAAATATCTTGCGTGCCTTGCACGCATCCATTGTTTTTTTTTTTTTTTTTTTGAGTTGGCTTTTTCCAGGCTCGAACCAACTGACAAACAATTTTGCATTATAACTGTTGAACAACGCGCCTATCAACTGAGCTACATAACCAATTTTACTTGGAACGAATTTTGTGTCTTTTATTCTTGCAATGTTTCCAGCACTATTACTATTTTTAACTCTTTGAGGCGCACGATTTTAAAGAAAATAAAAACTCTGCCTGCATAGAATTCTTTTGGTTTGCAGCATTAACAACTGAATAAGAAACTATAAAAAAAAATATTAAACTATATGACTATAAGTAATTTCAACTTTTCGAGGTGGGTTAAAATATATCACACTATGAATAAAAAAATATGCAAAAGTTGGGGCTGTTTTTCCCCTATCTACCGTAAAGAGTTAACTAGGAAAGAGAGAGTAAGATATACAAATTTGAAATACTCAATCAGGCTGTCTTTGTTTATCATTATTTCTAAAAATAGACCCTGTAAAATTTTGAAATTGTATTAGTGAAAGCCAAAAATGTTATTACTGTATTGGAGTTTCCATTAGCCCTTTCTGGCTGGGTAATAAATTATATGAAAAAATTCGCCTACATGAAGAGAGTACAGCTAAGAATTGAACGTGGCACGCTGAGCGTGCATACACATACTATTATAAGTTTATGTACGTTATTGTGTAAAAATAAAAATGTTTGAAAGCAGTGAGCAAATTAAACCTTTTCTGTAGTATTTGTGTTGAAAATGAAAAATTTTTTGTTGTATATTCCAATTTTGCAGAACGTTTTGTCTATAATTAGTTATTTTCTGCTTTTTTTGTATAAAATAAGCAGAAAATTGTTAATATTTAATCAACAACTGAAAATTCAGCAAAAATTTACTATTATTTTGACAGTAATTCTCAACAAATAATTTAGAGTGTAGAACACTCGCCAATTTGAAAAAGTATAGCCCTATTCACTCATTAGAGTAAAGTGCTGAGTAACGAAGTAAAAAAGTAATGCTTTACCCTGGAGCGTGAACGAATCTAAAACTGAGATAGCGCACTCTGCGATCAGTGTTCCCAATTGAATGCGCCAGCAACGAAACTTTTGTTTTTTATTTTTTGCTGTCATACAAATCATGAAGTAGGCAACACTAATTTTCTCTCTTACTTAGAGTAACAGAGTAACAAATATTTTACTCAAGGGTCAATCCAAAGCAAAAGTGTAAAGTAAGGGTAAAAGCAAAGGCCGTATATTTTGTTATTGTAAAGTAATTTTTTGTTACACCTTTAACCTGTTAATCTATTAACCAGCACTTTACTCTAAAACGTGAACAGGGCTTATGTTTCGAGAAAACAGCGTTTAAAGAATCGTGCAGTTGTCGCGCGACTATGAGATTCTTGTAATACTCATAATATATGCACTTATATAAATGTGTGTATTTCTAAAACCATATTTTTATTTTACAAAATTTTAAATACGTATTCTAGATACTATAAAGAACCTTTTTATGCAAAAAAAAAAAATCGGTTGGACCCAAGCAGTGGGCATGTCCCCTTAATAGATTAATCTTCAGAAAAAATATTATTGTAATCAATGTAAGAAGATCAGTCATTGTAAAACCTGGATTTCTAACTACAATAAAAATTACACAATAATCACAGTGGTTATCACCGTTTTGCTCGGTGACTGTATCGCTTCATATAGCAATTTTCTATAAAGGTTACATAGAAGCCGATTTGGGTGTAATCACATTTTTATCATTTTTTTATCAATCTTTGGGAATCTTATTTTCCCACCAATATGCTATTGCACACATTTGAAGCAATCCCGTATATGAACAAACATAGCCAAGAATTTTAAGCCACAATTGAACAATTTTTTTTCTTTGGTTAAATTGTACCATGTCAGGAGGAGTAATACCTCTTCTTTTTCTTCTATGGCACAACATCCCATGAAGGGCTTTTCATGTTATGTAAGTTACATTTAGAATGGAAAAAGCTTATATCATTATGCCGAATCCGAACTTTTCTGAACAAGTTTTTCTATTGGATATTTATCATAACAAGAAAAGAGGTGGGGCCACACAGTGTAACGAATGTGGACAAAACCAAAAAAAGTCGAAGTTCGAAAATTGATAATATTTGAAATTGTTTTTTTTTTTTGCCATAAAAAATAAGTATGAAAAGTCAGGCATTTGTAACAATAATATTTTTTGCAGCAAATAATATTTTGGTAGGTTCACCTCTAACTCCTGCAACTTTTTGATTTTTGTATTAAATACTAGATGGGCTTCGCCCAGCTTCGCCTGGCAACTTAGGGGTAATGCAAAAATTACAACAACTAAAACTTTTGCGAGAGATATGGCTATATGAGCTTGTCAGTCTTCGATCAAAATTGAATCATTGCACTAATCATTTATATAATTGACATGAGTAGTTCCACTTCCACGGGTTCAATGGTGTCAACATTCTTCTCAGTTATTGCTATCAACATCCCATCTTAACATACAAACCTTCATTATCTTTCTTACTATGGCTCTCTAATAACTGTCAACATACAGCCTTTACGACTAAATTTTATTGCTTTCCTTACTATGGTTCCCCATATCGTTGCCTTAATTTGCTAAAGCCCTAACACGCATTTTTCAAATTTCACAGGAGAAGCAAAAAACATTTTTGTAGTTGGAGTACTGTTTCGAGAATTTGTAATTTAAACTAAAAGAAAAGATCGCAAGTTTAGGTCTCTAAAATTTTCGGTATAGACAAAAGAGGACACGCTTTATCATAATCCATCAAAAACTCGATATTGGAAAATTTGATGTTAGGGCTTTAGGAAATTAAGGCAGCGATATATGCCTTTTCAAGCATTTCCTTTGTATGAGAAGTGCCTACTTGCCCAAAAGCCTCCACATTCTGCCCAATAACTACTACTAACCATACGCCTTCAGACACAAACTGTCAGTGTGGTCTTTGGTATTGTTTCTCATGTATACAGTTTCAAACATTTTCTTTGCATGGGAGGTGTCACGTATATTTTATTTATTCCATTCATTTTTTTTCTAGCATTTTCCAATGGCAATCAAAGCTCTCTAACCACAAATAATTAAGGAAATATACCTTATAAAACCGAGGTGGAACAGTCACTAACTCAAGTCTACCCATGGGTTAGGTAAGGCTTGGAAGGCGTGTGCGAATGTATATATATATATATATACATGTATGCACAGTATTGTTCGAAACCTAAGCAACTTTTTTTTGTGAAGCATTCAAAGTTTTGTATTTAAAGTCTAATTTAATTTATTTAAAACATAATATTTTTTTTATGTAACATTTTGTTTTTAAGTTATTACAGCAACAACAAAAAAATAAACTTCAATTTATTTCAGGTGAAAAAAAAAACAAAAACAAAATTAACTCTAAATACAGCTGTTCGAAGCTAAAATGTTGGTTAGCTAAAATGTCCCTATACACGAAACGATCCATTTTAGTTTTTATTTCGATGAAAGGCTCAACTCCACTCGCCGAAAAGCACGTCCACACCATCACATTGCCACCCCCATGCTTCATCGTGCCTTTGTAATACAGGGGACTTAATCTATTTCCTTTGGCTCTGCGAATATGGCAAATACCATCTGAATTCAGCAAATTAAATTTAGACTCATCGCTAAATAAAATGTTTTCCACTTTTCTGTAGTCCAATTAATGTGGGTTTTAGCGAATAGCAATAAATAATTTTAAAATAAATTGAATAAGTTTAAATGTTTTTAAACAAACCTTTTTTTTCAAATTTTTTTTTTGTTAATATGGGTTTCTTAGAAGGCATAAAACTTCTTAAATCATTTTCTAGTGCACGTTTTCGAACTGTGCTAGAGCTCACATTTAAATTTAGCTCTTTTACGATTTTTGTGGAAGAAATAAACGGATTATTTTTAATCAAACGGACGATTTTGTTATCGGTTCGAGGTGAAGTTTTTCGAGGTCGTCCACCAAAATTAACATTTTCGACTGATCCAGTTGCTTTATACTTTTTAATTAGTCTCGAAATTATTGATATATTAATATTAAATCTTTTAGATATTGATATTTGTGACTCGCCATTATTAAAAAACTCAATAATTTTGAATTTGAAAGCTTTTCCGTACTGCGTACGCGCCATAATTAGATCACAGAATTAATTACTACAAAAGCATAAAATCAACTAAAATTTGATACTATACGCATAAAATTGAAACAACTGTTTCAAAATGTACAGTTAGCATACTTTTTTAGCATGAATATATAAAATAATAAAAAAGTTGCTTAAGTTTCGAACAGCTGTATTTAGAGTTAATTTTGTTTATGTTTTTTTTTTTACATGAAATGAATTGGAATTTAATTTTTTTGTTGTAGTAATAATTTAAAAACAAAATGTCACATAAATAAAATATTATGTTTTAAATAAATTAAATTAGACTTTAAATACAAAACTTAGAATGCTTCACCAGAAAAAGTTGCTTAGGTTTCGAACAATACTGTATATATATGTATGAACCCGCACTTCCACTCGGAGACTTAATTGTCCATTGTGATTGCCCTCATTTAATTTAATTTCCCGGATGAGGCACGTCTCTAACCACGGTTTCCGTCAGCAGTCCAGGTAATGTCTTTGTTGAACTATTTGGTTCTCCGGATGAAGGTAAGAAGATCCGATAATTCCACTTTCGTTATCTCGGTTAGACTATTGAAAAAGCGCGACCCCAAACATTGGAGTCTGCTCATCTGCAGCCTTGGACATTGACATAGAAAGTGAAGAATCGATTCTGTCTCTTCTTCATCATGACAACTTCTGCACAGTCCGTTGAAGCATTGGTGCAATAGCACAATGTCCAGTTATGACTCCTGTGAGCAGACGTACTGCAGATTTATTATCTAGGTTAGTCCAAGCGTCATTTGACACCGCTATAGTGTACTCGTCTATTTTCCTAAATAGTTCACACATCGGAGATTGTATAGAGGTATCCGCCTCGTTAATGTCCATTTCAGAGCCCCTTCTGGCCATTTCATCTGCTATTTCGTTCCCTTCAATATTGCTATGTCCAGGAACCCAGCAGAGAGTGACCTTGTGGTGCTCAATGGCCATCAGTGAAGCACGACATTTCTTTACAATCTCCGATTTAACTATTTTGGATTCTATTGCCTTCATTGCAGCCTGACTGTCAGTAAATATAGTGATATTCGAAATCGGAATCGTACTGTCCTGCAGAAGTCGAGCTGCTTTCTCAATAGCAAAAATCTCTGACTGAAAAACGCTGCAGCTATCAGGAAGACGATACGACCGCCTTAGCTGCAGGTCTTCGGAGTAGAGACCAGCTCCAGTTCCATTCTCCATCTTTGAGCCATCGGTAAAGATGGTAATACCAGCATTACCTGTTACCGAACCCGACTCCCAGTCTTCCTTGGTTGGATAAAGAGTTGGAATTCTAGTAATAAAATCTAAATTTGAAGTCATAAAATCCGTGGCTACATCTAAGTCAGCTTTGATTCCATTTTGACCCCTCCGCTTTATCTCACTCAAAATTGTAGAGTGTCCATAGTTTGCTGATCTCCACACGTTGGATTCTCTTAGTCTAAGAGCTCCTTTTGCGGCACAGCCTTGAACAAACACCCGTAACGGTAAGAGATTAAATATCATATTCAGACCTTCCTGAGGTGCACTACTTACAGTCCCTGAGATCCCCAGGCTTGCAAGTCTATGTATTTTCCCATGGTTGCTCTTCTTACCCAACGCCTGCCACCAGACGAGAGACCCATAGGTGATGATGGGTCGAATGATTGTGATGTACATTCCATGAATAACGTACGGCGACAATCACCATCTTTTCCCAAAGGTCCTTTTACAGGTATAGTATGCAGCCAGTCCCTTCTTCGTTCTCTCTTCGATATTCCTTCTTCAATTAAGTTTTGAATCCAGAATGGTACCGAGATACCTTGCTTCCGAAGAGAGATTCAGTGTCACTCCATCCAACTTTGGTAGGGAAATTTAGGTATTTTTGTTTTCCTCGTGAACAAGACTAGCTCAGTCTTAGCAGGGTTAACTGCTAAACCATTCCATCTAGCCCAGTCGGAAATTTCGCCAAGTGCTGATTCCATAAGCTCACTAATCGTCGACAAGAATTTGCCAGGGATCAATATTGCTATGTCGTCAGCGTAGGCTACCACTCTCGTTCTCTTTTCCTTGAAAGTTCGTAAAATCTCATTAACTACTAGGAGCCAAAGGAGGGGTGACAACACCCCTCCTTGCGGAGTTCCCCTTGTAGTCCTCGTACTCACGGAGCCAGTACCCATAGCAGCGTTAATGACTCTGCCTCTCAGCATTGTTCCAATCCATGCCACTATGAAATCCTTAACTCCATGATCCGTCAACGCCTTACAGATGGTTTCCGTGTTTACATTATTGAAGGCTCCTTCAATGTCAAGGAAACCTACTAAAGTGTACTCCTTAAAATCTAATGACTTCTCAATGATACCAACAACTTCATGAAGAGCGCTATCCACTGATCTACCTTTGCGGTATGCGTGCTGCGCGATGTCTATTGTGTGAATGCTGATAGTCCCTCTTATATATATGTCAATTAGCCTCTCAAGTGTTTTTAAAATAAACGATGGCAGACTTATCGGCCTATAATCTTTTGCAGTAGAGTGATTTAGTTTTCCTGCTTTTGGAATCAAAACCACCCTGATCTCTCTCCAAATCTTTGGCACATACCCATCTGTTAGACATCTTGAAAATATTTCCACTAGATGAGGCCCCACGCTCTCAAGAGAATGCTGTAGCATGGCTGGTATAATTCCATCCGGTCCCGCTGATTTAAGCGGGTTGAATGAATTTATCGCCCAGGCGACTTTTTCCCTATCTACAATATCCAAGACGTCAGTCCTTGATGCCCGGACAAGATTTGCCATCTGATTTTCGATGTCGGTCAAGTCCGTGCAACCAGGAAAGTGTGTCTTCATCAGAACCTTAAGAGACTCCTGGCTCGAGTCTGTCCATGATCCATCTATCTTCCGAATGCTGCCGAAAGCTGTAGTAGTTCCAGACAGTATTTTTCGAAGTCTTGATGCCTCATTTACAGTCTCCATGGTTCCACAGAACTGATGCCAAGAGTCCCTTTTTGCGGCCTTAATTTTACTTTTGTATTCATTAAAACTGTCCCTATACTTATTCCAATCCTCTTCTAGTCGGCTTAGCTTAGCCTTGTTAAAGAGTCTCCTTGATTTTACTCTAAGTTGTCCTAACTCTGCGTTCCACCAAACCGTTTTTGGTTTGGATCGTGGCCTAGTTTGTGGACAAGAAAGTTCAAAAGATTTATTCAATATCCCTGTCAGACGTTCTACTGCTTTGTCAATGTTAGCATTCCCTTGGCCAACTTTGACTTTCGTCGATGCAAGCTTTTGGGAAGCCGTTATTGAAAATTCAGACCAGTTCGCCCTTTTGGGATTCTTAAATGGCCGTGAGACCTCTACTTCAGAGTTTATGGTGAAAAGTATCCGACTGTGGTCCGAGAAGGAACAAATGTCTGATACTCTCAAATTATCAACCCTAATAGTATTGGAATCTGTGGCCAAAAGTGTACCCATACTTTACCAACCAAATTCTATTGGCAAATCATATTATCATTCCAAATCTTAGTACTGCACTACAAATAGTTTCTAAGATATACAATAATGAAAATTCATGGTATATGGAAAGTTCCTCGCCGTCTTTTTCAATCCTAACCACATTTTTTTTTTGTGGCGTGGTTTTGTCAACCAACGTAGGTAAATGGTTCTAGAAATATATATAAAAGCATTAGAGTTGAACGGAAAAGGCCCCGCCATATTTTTTCATGAAATGCCAAAATAACGTTTTTTAGAGACGTGCCACAAATGAATACTGAGATATTCCATAGCTAAAACTCAGATTATATAGGAGATGCAATGTCTCCTTTTTTCAATTTCACAGACCTTTTTCCTGTGGTATTATATTGCCAATTAATATCCTTATACTAAATTTCTGGTTGTGGAAATATACCCGAAAATTATCTGAGTTATTGATGAGCATATGTCCATGAATAATAGTATGAAAAAAAAATTAAAAAAAAAAATAATTATTTAGTTTAGGTAATTAATTCAAATTAAAACAATTCTTTTATAAACTTAAAAATTTATTGGATATCATTATCTTTTATATATAATAACTGTGAGGTCTTTACTGAAATGTCAATCTGGCAACATTAAATATCTATCATGAACTGATCGAATGGGGACCGTTCAGAAAAAATGACACCTAGAATCATTTTCTCACAAACACACACACTCTCCCATGTACTAGACTTTCAAATAACGAACTGTTATGCAGACTAGCTACAATGGGAAAAAAACAACAACATAAGTGTATAGAACGGTAGTGGTAGTTTCTTTCAATATCTCTATTCAGTGAAGATATTTGGAATCAAATCCGTAATTCTGGGTTATGATTTCAAATATTAGTAGCTTATATAGGATATTGAAAAATTAAGAACTATCACTAAGATCACTGATGAGGAATTGTGGCGGATTCCGAAACGGCCGTCTGATTTGCCCGTCTCTATATACATTGTTGTTGTGATGACTACATTTGTTCATTAAGCCTGTTTATATATAACTTCAAATAACGAAATTGACATGAACTTAAGTCATGACTTTGAAAATTAACCTATAGATTTAATTTTCATAGTCTCCTAAAAAACTATCATGAACTGATCGAATGGGGACCGTTCAGAAAAAATGACACCTAGAATCATTTTCTCACAAACACACACACTCTCCCATGTACTAGACTTTCAAATAACGAACTGTTATGCAGACTAGCTACAATGGGAAAAAAACAACAACATAAGTGTATAGAACGGTAGTGGTAGTTTCTTTCAATATCTCTATTCAGTGAAGATATTTGGAATCAAATCCGTAATTCTGGGTTATGATTTCAAATATTAGTAGCTTATATAGGATATTGAAAGATTAAGAACTATCACTAAGATCACTGATGAGGAATTGTGGCGGATTCCGAAACGGCCGTCTGATTTGCCCGTCTCTATATACATTGTTGTTGTGATGACTACATTTGTTCATTAAGCCTGTTTATATATAACTTCAAATAACGAAATTGACATGAACTTAAGTCATGACTTTGAAAATTAACCTATAGATTTAATTTTCATAGTCTCCTAAAAAACTATCATGAACATTAAATATCTCTGCCGTCCCAAGTATTATTATTACACTTTACAACACTAGAATATAAGAATGAAATGAAATGTAAATTAGTAAATCAGACACTGAAATAAAGTCACTTCCATTTTGGCAATTGAAGAGCGCGCATTTAATATATTACAATTGGTGACGAGCGGCAAAAAAAAAAAAAAAAATTAAATAAAAATGCCTAACGAACCAACAACGGATAGTGCAAACTCGCGCATAACGTTATTTCAATCTAACAATCGAACATTCCAGAATTTTCTCCAAAGCACATGTCGTGGCAAATATGGAAAGAAAGGATGGAAATACATTTTTGTGAGGTTAAGTGTACTGATGTAAATGCAAAGAAGGCGATTTTGCTTAAGTCCATTGGAGCGGATGCTTACAGTGTAATACACAGTTTATGCAGTCCAGAAAGTCCATCATCAAAAACCTACAAAGCGTTGTGCACAATCTTGCATGAACAGTTCACACCGCCAACAATTGTATTTCATGAGCGGAAGAAGTTTCACATGTCAAACAGAAAAGGCGATGAAACAGTTGCCACGTGGTATGCACGGGTAAAACAAATGGCGCTCAATTGCAAGTTTGGTACAAGCTTAGATTCATTCGTACTCGATAAGTTTGTGGTAGGATTGCCAAATGAAATATTTGAAAGAATTTGCGAAGAAGATGAGAAGTTAACCATCGAGCAGGCATTGCGTAAGGCAATGATTGTTGAAACGAAATTGTTAACGCGTGCAGCGATAAGATCTACATCGGCCTTGGACAGCGCGGTTAACTTCGTAAATCCGCGACTTCAAAAATCTCGTAACGTAAAGCCGCAACATCAAAGGTATAATGAAGGCAGAAGCAAGGGAACAGATCAGGAATATAAAGGATATAAAGACGCACATTGAAACTCTGAAGGCGGTTCTGAACAAATTACAATCAGCTGGTCTTAAGTTGAATATTAATAAATGCAAGTTTTTTCAGTCCCAAATATCATATTTAGGTTTCACCATTAACAAAGAAGGACTTAAGAAAAACGGAGAGCGCACAGCTTGTGTAATCAATGCTCCTGTCCCTAAAAACATATCTGAGTTGAGAGCATTTACTGGAATGGCAAACTATTATTCAAAATTTATTGACAAGTTTGCTGAGAAAATGTCTCCCTTATATGAGCTTTTGAGAAAAAACGTTCAATTTGAATGGACACAAGAGTGTAAGAATGCATATCAAACTATCAAAAACGATATCGCATCCAACCAAGTTCTAGTCCATTTCAATCCGAAATTGGGATTGGTGTTAACAACAGATGCGTGTAATACATCTGTTGCAGGAATTCTTGCACATAAATTTGAAAACAATGAAATTAGACCAATAGCTTTTGTGTCCAGGGCTCTCTCCAAGAGTGAGAAAAATTACAGCACCTTGGAAAAAGAAGCTCTAGCAATCATTTTCTCTGTCACAAAACTAAAACAGTATTTACTAGGTAACAATTTCATCTTACGCACAGATCACAAGCCATTAACAACAATTTTTGGCGAAAATAAAAGCTTGCCTATGATGGCATTAGCAAGAGTGCAAAGATGGGCGCTGATTCTGTCAGGATTCAATTATACCGTTGAATTTATTAAAGGCACATCAAATGATGCGGATTGTTTATCCAGAATACCTCAAGCTTCAATAGCCTCAGATAATGATGAATACAATTATATCAATTTAGTACAAGAACAAAATCACTTAAATTTAAATTTTAAAGATATAGCAAGAGAAACTAGGCGCGATTCAATTTTATCAAAAATATTAGTATCTATAGAACAGGGAACCTTAATCAAATTGGCAGGCGATGAATTCAAACCTTTTAAAAATAAGGAACTTGAACTATCTATTGAATATGGGTGCATTTTGTGGGGATACCGCACAATAGTCCCACGAAAATTGCAACATCTGGTTCTTGAATGTTTACACTTGTCACACCTTGGAATAGTTAAAACTAAGGCGCTGGCACGATCATACGTATGGTGGCCTGGTCTAAACAAGGACATTGAAAAGCTAATTGGTAATTGTGAACCGTGTCAAGAATTGCAGGCTAGTCCTAATAAAAGTAAGCTAATACCCTGGCAACTAACAGATTCTGTTTGGCGACGTATTCACATTGACTTTCCTGGCCCAATCAAAGATAATTTTTTCCTTGTTGTAGTCGATTCATTTTCAAAGTGGGTGGAAGTTTTCATAACTAAAAAAATAGCATCTGAATTTACAATAAACAAACTTAGGGAATTGTTCAGTCGCTATGGGTTGGTAGATGTAGTAGTTAGTGACAATGGTCGACAATTCACTGCTGCTGATTTTCAGCACTTTTTGAAAATGAATAGAGTAAAACATGTACTTACAGCACCAGGACATCCATCCACAAACGGACAAGCAGAAAGCTTTGTAAAGGTTTTAAAAAAATCTATTTATGCTAATCTCAAAAATAAGGATAAATGTGATAACCAATAGATTTTTGGCAGACTACAGAAATTCTGTACACTGCACCACTAATGAAACACCAGCTAAACTATTTTTTGGAAGAGCGTTGAAGACAAGATTAGATTCACTCAAACCGCCTACGACAAAAGAGGTGATATTCAAAAGTCAAACCAAAAGCATTCTCAATTATAAAGGGCATCGCAATGTAGAGTTTAATGAAGGTCAGGGTGTTTATATTAGAGATTACAAAGACCCTAACCAACCTAAGTGGTCCCCTGCAACAATTCAAAGAAAACTTGGTTATCGAACGTATTTATGCACCTTCCTTCACACTAATCGGTCCATAAAAAGACATGCAGAACAAATTAAAGGAAAAAGTGGAGATGTTACAAATGCCGTGGTTGGGGGTGGTGACATGGAGCCCACCGAAGCTTCCACTGCTACTTATCAGTTGAGCAATCGTGTGGATGTTCCATCTCAAGTCACGAACAATGAAGTTACTCCTAAATGTAGTTTAAGACCACGCATTGAGGGTAAAGTCGTTAAAAGTTAAAAATGTATAACTTTCTTTAATTATTGAAAATGAAATCACATAAGTTTTGTTATTGGTACTAGCACATAAACAAATGTAAAAATAATCATTATTCTTTTTTAAGGGGGAGCGTGTGAGGTATTTACTGAAATGTCAATCTGGCAACATTAAATATCTCTGCCGTCCCAAGTATTATTATTACACTTTACAACACTAGAATATAAGAATGAAATGAAATGTAAATTAGACACTGAAATAAAGTCACTTCATTTTGGCAATTGAAGAGCGCGCATTTAATATACTACAATAACCCAATTCACTATAAATTGCAAATGGTCTTGCATCATTGCAAATGCAAATTTTTATTCCATATCGCAAAAATAGTTTGCAATTGCACCAAATCGTAGTTGCATTATTTTTCTTTTACTCAATGCATCGGGCACGATATGTTCGCATATACGCAGCTGTAATTGCATCTTTTTTCTGCGCTTTAAGTTTTTCTTCCTGTCGATTCGAAATTTTATTAGATGTGAAAAGTTTACATAACGTCGCCTGAGAATTGATTTGGCGTATAGGTATATGAATTTGTACACACATACGCCAAATCAATTCTCAGGCGACGATAAGTTTTTCCCGCATTTAACCTTAGAAAGGCAACAGGGGTGACCAGTCTTTTTAAAAGCACCTTGCCTTAACTGCATTTAATAAAAATAAGAAACAATGTATTTTTTTTTTTAAGTAAATAAGTGATTTTATAGTAAATAAGTTTGATTTTTTCTGTTTAACATATTTGCTATTTACATAGATGAACAAGTGTTGCCTTTCTAAGGCACAAAGCAAAATTTTTCTAATGCCGTGGTTGATTATCACTACATTTTGTTTATTCATTTATTGAAATCTAGATTCCTTAATACTTATCATTTTGTATTGTTTTTATATTTTAAAAAATATTTAATTTAATCCAATCTAACTAACCAAATGCAAAACCTATCAAACGCCTGTGTTTGCTACGGCGACTTCTCTGCTTGTATGGTATAGTCGATCTTCACACGTTTAACACCAACAAATAATTCTGCCACGAATAACTATACACACACATTTTGTTTTCGTATGTTTCGCATGTGTTTCACACATGCAAGTGAGTAAATTTATCGAAACATAAACAAACAAACTCCGCTCGTATTTTAATTTCTCTCTCTATTCTTCTCTTCTCTTTGTTGTTTAGAGTAGCACAGTCATGCCGCGCAGTAGTGTGAGCGAGAGGGGAACTGGACGTTACAGTTATCTTACATCTTACGTTACAGTTATTCTTACATTTTACACATTTGAAATTTTGCCCATACCGTGAGCTAAAATGTTTACACATCAAAAAATTCTTAAGGATTGTATTTTTTTCACATGAGAACCTGTAGTTCTACCTTAAAGGAAACTTTTGAATTATATGTGAAGAACTATTCTTAGTATTACATGCAAATTATAGTACATAAGGTATTGATTCACGGGCTTGAAATAATTAAATACTTCCCGATTCCAATAGGGTTTCTTTCGGAGGATGCTTTAGATGCAAGACATAAGGTAAACTTTCCAGAGAAGCTTGGAATACTGATTTGCAAGCGCGGCTATTACTATCTTCTGAGCCATTTATTTCTATTGAGCGAATAACTTGCAGTAAAAAACAAATGCACGAAAAAGCTATTAGCCAATTCATTTTATTTATAGATACAGAAATTGTTTTCTTATCTGAATCGTCGTCCGACTATAGAGGAGGAAATGAAAGCGTATAAATTTTAAACAATTTATTTATTTTTAGTAAAAATTATAAGCTTATATATTTAAAAAATTGTATTAATTGAATGAAATAAAATAAGTTGATAATACCTAATTATTAATGTATGAACACTGGCGGTCACAAAACCAGCACCACCCACCAATTTCAAGAAAATCGTTTAAAATGGGGCTTTAATCGGATTTTGTTTTAGTGAATGTAATTTTTTTTTTTTCGGGAACAAAATGAACAAAAGTGCGGAAGACACATCATACATATACACAAATTTCATTACTTCTTAATTAAAAATAAAATATGGAAAAAACGTTTTTGTAAAAATAAAAATATTTGTTATTTTTTGAAGGTGCAAACTAAGATTAATTTTTTTTATGTTAGAGTCACAAGCAAAATTGTTTAGTTTGATGGTGCCCTTCTCCTAGCCTTTGTTATGGCCGTTATCTGAATGGCATAGAGTCGGCAGCACTTTAAGGACATCATTCGTTATTTTTTTAATACGAAACTTTTTTCAGAACTGCAACAAGGGGTTTTTTATTCTTTGGCATGTTTTGAGCAACTTTATGTTTCATTATATGACAGAGGTTCACTGTCGGACTTAAATCCGGCGAGCTACCTGATTATTCCCGTCAGTAAATTCTAACATCATTGAAAACATTTTGAATCTGCAAACAAATAAGAATCAAGAGTCTAACTTTTTTACTATTTCTAAAGTTATTAAACATTAAGCATTAATTACCAACTAAACCTTGCCAATTTGGGGTGATGATATGCCGCAGAAGTCGTCCGGAAAAATAACGTAATTAATGAGCGAAAGCGCACCACAATTGGCTTACAGCAATTGCTCCATAAAATTTTAGCCATATTTTTGGACGTTCACAGCCCATTTAATATCACTGGAATACAAAATTTCACTTTAAAAATATAACATGAACCAAAGTATGTTTTCTAAACTAAATCGAGGACGCTGAACACGAAAATCATATTCATTTTTTTTTCTATGGGTAAATTTTCGAGATATGACAAAATAACGGATTTTCAGGTTACAGTTTCACTTACAGGCTAATATCTTATTATCTTCTATCGATCTGAGTTATATGTTATAGGAAATACAATTAAATTACGCGTTTAATGCTTATAAGTTTGTTAAAATCGGATTATAAATGACTGAGATATAGATGCAATGTCCTTAATCACAAAATCTAAAGTTTTATTTTTTTTAATCGATAGACCATTTCATTGCATTAAGCATAAAACGATAGCAATTGGATCAAAAATGACAATGTAAGATGTAATCAAGGATTGAGTAAAAATATTCTCGAAAACTCGAAATTTTTCTCAAAATTCATTCTGCTGTAGAAAATGATGAGCCACCTCTTAAACTTTTGCAATTTTCCGCTGTCGGATCTTCCCTGACCAAGAACCAACAGTATTCTCTCAACGTCCCTGAAACTTTGATACCGTCTTGCGATTTCAGCCATATCTTGGTGGAACCGTTCGCCCTGCTCGTCACTTTCTGCACCCAGATTTGATGGAAAGAAGTCGAAATGACTGAAAAAAATTGCATCCTGGCAGGCTTATTCGCACCTGAATTTTCGGAATTAAATTTATTTATAATTGAATAATTCAATAAGGAATCAAATTTCAATTCACCGTAAATCAAACTTACCAATGTCATTGTATATTTCAACATGATGTCAATTTTAATTTCTCAAAAAATTTTTGAACAACATTCGCAAATGCTTTCCATGCTTCTCGTTTTGACTCACTCAAACATTCAGTAATTCAGCATCGTTGCTTTGAATTTTCGTTATGACAATTTCAAAAACCCTCTATAATGATTTCATTGCGCTAACGTTATTTTTCAACGCTCTAACGGAATTCTTCATGAGACCAAACATGATGTGGAGGGGCGAAAGAATGATTTGGTTTTTATCGACGAGTGGATCGTTTATAATATTGTGCCCCCCGAAGTATGTTGGTTTCGCTGCGGCCAAACATATTCAGAATAATAGTGTGCATGAAAATTTCAATGGTTCATCATTTTCATTGAGAAAAATTTCGAGTTTTCGAGAAAATTTTATTTTTACTCAATCCTTGATTACTTTGTCATTTTTGATCCGATTGCTATCGTTTAACGCTTAAATTTTTGTGATAAACTACACCCAGAAAAATACCCATCTCTAAAACAAAGAAAAAGTTTCCTCAATTTAAATCCACGAAAATTTCTCTCGTTTGTGTAAATTTTCCTCAAAATGAAGAAAAATGTGCTCCTTTCATGCAACCATTGTGTTTAATTGGAAGTAAGTTTTTTCTTCATTTTTGGAAATTTAATTGCGGTGCTGCCCACCAATTGAAATCAAATCCCAAGTTTCAATGAAATTGTTAAAACTAAAATTAAAGAAAAGTAAGATTAAAAAGTAAATAAAACACAAGAAAATATTGGTGTGGTAATTGGATATCTTCAAATATAATTTTTTTCTAAAACTTAGTCCTTACAACGCGTCTCTGCATAAAATTTTAACTCCAGAGCTTTTATGAATTACTTGGTCTATTGTTAACATAAATGCGCATGGAACAATGGACGTTTCCATAAACCTGTTTTTTCCAAAATTTAGTCGCACCAGCATATAAAAATTCAAGCACCATTTAGCTGCAAAACAAAAGTAACAAAATACCATAAAAGAACAAATCACCTTATTTGGAATAAAATAAGGTAATGAAAATGTAAGAAAGAGACGAAAATACCAAAAATGTTCTCCATACAAAATTTTTGTATATACAAAAAACTAGCTTTACTTTACGTATGAATGTAAACGTTAATTCTAAATAAAAATAAAATAATAAATGAATACAAGTAAAAAAACATGATTTCTATGCCTTTTAATTAAAACAACATTGTAGAAAATATTTTATAAATTGAGGATTTCTTTTCCAAAAAGTAAATTGACTTTAATCTATGGAACTGAACTCAAAGAAATTTTATATATCTAAATGAGGAAACTGTTTCTATGGCGCCAAATCATTCCCATTTTTCCTCAATTTTATAGCCGTTTTTCTTCGAACCAAGTAGGTATTTCTGCGGAAGGTTTCGACATTTATATTTATGTTGTAATAGCTCTTTAGCTCAGTCCTTATTGTGACTGCACTTTTGAATCGAAAATTTATAGTTCTCTTTCAGGTTATGAGATTTTCTCTCGTATTTGTCTTCCATAGTCTTCTTGATCCTTTGTACTTTCAAACGGGTACAAATTGCCTTTTTTCTGGATCAGTCCAACAGCAGTCGAATGTAGGCAACAGATTTCTTCAGGTACTTAACTTTATGACACTCCTTGATACCTAAGAACAAAAATTCTTCTTTTCGCCAAACAAGCGCCATAAAAAATGGTACATTCCGCTTAAATACATTCTTAAAACATAAACAAGGGAATCTCTTATACAAAGGAAGGGAAATTTGGGCTAAGTTAGGAAATATTATTGAAATTACAGCAGCTATGCAAGTGGTACGGTTCTTGTGGCCGCCAGTGTATATTACGTCAATTGAATGAAATACACAAAAATCATAAAAATATAGATAATCATTGCAGCTTTCATATATGCCGTAAAATACTTTGACTGTATTGAAGGTGCTACGCCTACTTGTTCGATTTAGATAACTTTTATAAAATTGTTATCGTACACCAAATTTCAAGACATGAAATTGGGTTCATACACCAAATTTCAAGACATGAAATTGGGTTCATACACCAAATTTCAGGACATGAAATTGGGTTCTACGACAATTTTGATCCAAAAAACTGATTTAGGCCCTTGTTTTGTATGGGACGAGCCACGCCCATGTTTCCAATCTTGGCCACTTTGTTTTAGGAAGTGCTTACATTATCAGTAGTCACTGCATAAAAATTCAAGTGTACTACTTCAGCAGTTTTTGATATTGTAATATTTTGTTTCAGCTTATTATATGGGAAGTGGGCGTGTCCGTTTACTGGTTTGGTTGTAATAGTGTACTACTTCAGCAGTTTTTGATATTGTAATATTTTGTTTCAGCTTATTATATGGGAAGTGGGCGTGTCCGTTTACTGGTTTGGTTGTAATTCGCAATATTTCTTAATATTTACTTAAAAAATATCTGTGCAAAACTTCATTAGCTTATCATCACTCCTTTTATTTTTGTCCACCGGTGGTATGGAGACGGCACACTGTGGACCGTGTAGAAAAATTTGTCGTTTTTATTTTTGACCGTGCTGATCGTGGAACCCGGCGTAGCAGGTCAGCATACTAACCACTACGGCACGGTAACCACGAGTAATAATCTCTACATTGGCAAAACAACGTCACACTTTTCTTACCCTTCTAGCTTTTCCATTTTCAACAAAAAAAAAAATTTGATATTTTTTCTTTGCTTTCTAGACAAAGTGCCCGCACGCTTGGTGTTATATTTTCTATCTTGGTCTGGGTTCTTAGTTTCATTTATGATGCGTAATGATATCAATTTTGCACTCGTTGCAATGACACGATCAAATGATGGGTTGACAACAACATCGCCAACATCAATATCATACAATGCCACAAATTCTTCATTATCATACATCAATATGACTAATGGAATGGGTGTATTATCAACAACATTGCCGACGACGACAGCGAATATTCTAACGAATATTTCAGTAAAGACTGTGATAAATTCTACAGAGGTATGTAGGTAAAATTTAGCTGGAAATATTAAAACATTAATTTTCGAAGATTTTTTCAATGTGAGAGGAAGCAAAGAATTGTATATTTTTCATTAAGTTCTGAGATGAGTCGTTTACAATTTTTGATTGATTCTCGGTGGATTTTTGATTGATTCTCGGTAGAATGAATTGTATAATTTTTGTTTTTTACAGGATTGCAGCAGTGAAATGTATCAATACGATTGGTCACCATCAGCAAAATCTGTAATTATAAGTTCATTCTACTGGTGCTACGTTCTATCGCAGGTTGCTGGTGGTATTGCTACACAGTACTTTGGCACCAAACAAGTTTTTGGTTGGTCACAATTCGCCACTGCTGTGTGCAGTTTATGCATTCCGGTCTGCGCGGACTTACACTATACAGCCGTGATATTTTTACGATCAATACAAGGTTTTGCATCGGGTTTAACATGGCCAGCTATGTATGCAGTTGTTGGCTATTGGATACCGTTAGCAGAACGATCACGTTTCATGTCTAGCTTTCAGGGTTTTAGTATTGGTATTGGTTTAACATATCCGCTTTGTGGATTTCTAATCGATAATTTCGGATGGCGATATGTTTTCTATACAACTGGTTCGTTGGGTATATTTTGGTGTATTTTATGGTATTTTTTGGCATTTAATACCCCCAATGAACATCCACGCATTTCTGCAGATGAACTCGAATATATTGAAATGAATGTTAACTCTGAAGCTAAGGAGTCACTTGGAATGAAAGTTCCTTGGAAATCTATATTTACTTCATTGCCAGCATGGTCAATTGGCATTACCACGTTTGGGCGCATTTGGATACACTACATTTTTATTGTATGCGGCCCGAAATTTATGAAGAGTATGCTGAAATTCAAGTATCAAGCAAACGGTTTCCTCTCCGGCATGCCATTTATTTGCTCATACGTGTCGTCGGTATTTTTTTGTTATGCTGCCGATAAAATGACAACAAACAATTGGATGAGCCTAACCAATGTCCGTAAATTATTTACAGCTTTGTCACAGGTTGTACCTGGTATTCTACTATATTGGATCGGTTACATTGATGAGAATATTATATTATTGCTGGTTATATGGTTTATAGCTGTTACATTTATAACAGCATCATATGCGGGTGCAATGGCTAACATCGTTGATATAGCACCAAATTTGGCAGGTCCAGTCTTAGCTTTTTGTCAGACTATACATATGTCAGCATCATTTTTATCTCCATTAGTATCGGGAATGATTGTTTCGAATGAGGTAAGTAACAAATTTTTATTGATTCAAACTAATAAAACACCTTTCTTATTTAGAACACAACAACTTAACTTGCTTTATTAAGAGGGAATACTACCTTCGCACTTTTAAAAAATGAAACATTTTTTTTGGGTTTTAAATGACTGAAAAATAATTTTTGATATACTTTGCATGTGTTTACATCTGCAGTACGTCTGCTCACAGGAGTCATAACTGGACATTGTGCTATTGCACCAATGTTCCAACGGTGGCGTTTTCCAACGAGTTGTCATGATGAAAAAGACACAGAATCGATTCTTCACTTTCTATGTCAATGTCCAAGGTTGCAGATGAGCAGACTCCAATGTTTGGTGTCGCGCTTTTTCAATAGTCTAACAGAGATAACGAAAGTGGAACTATCGAATCTTCTTACCTTTATCCGGAGAACCAAATGGTTCAACAAAGACATTACCTGGACTGCTGACGAAAACCGTGGTTAGAGACGTGCCTCCTCCGGGCAATTAAATGAGGGCAATCACAATGGACAATTAAGTCTCCGAGTGGAAGTGCGAGTATACATATATATATGAGTCATTTCATATCATATTTACAATTAAAAATTTAAATCGCCCCAAACATTTTATGCCTCATAAAAATTTCAGAGAGGACCGTCCAGAAGTTTTCAAGATATAACTAATTGTTTATAGTTGCTTCGGCCTTGAGCGCGTAATAGCGCGCCGCACAGTGTAACACCACCATACAATCGGTGGCCAAAACTAGAAAAACTTTTATGGAACGAAAAAATTTTGCACATAAAGCTATTTTGCCTTTAAAAATATATTGTCAAACAATTAACTTAATCCGACGACGGTCACGACGGTTATACTTATAACCAGTAGGTACAATCCGATTACTGCCACGCCCACTTTCCACACAAATCTGTAAAAAAAAAATACTCTCATTTTTGTAGACATATATTTATTTCATTATACATTAAACACTTTCATTTAACAACTTTCTCGAATCAAAATATACCAAATCTATGTCCGACTTATAGCTTATTTCTGCTTCATGTGTGTTGTCTAGGTAGGCAAATCTTGTAAATTAACGAAGGACTTGTCGTTCGTATTATTTTTACTTTCCGTTTGTACTTTTATTGCAGCACTTGTTATTTCTTCATGCGGATATGCTCAAAGTAAGTTTTTCATTCGTTAACGTCATTCTAATCATTCGATAGAATCACAAGATAAACGCGTGAAATCGCGCACTCTAAGTGGACGGTGCGTTATTACGCGCTCGGGGCCGAAGCGACCATAAACAAGTATTAATATCTTGAAAACTTCTGGACGGTCCACTCTGAATTTATGACGTATTATAGGTACTATGACAAATATTTTAGTAATTGAAAAGACGATTTCCCATTTTTTGTAAATGCAATTTGTTTATAACATTTGCTCATTTGTTTTATTAAAACAATATGAAACTTTTTTATTTATTAGACCTTGAAAAGTTCGACTAATCGCGAACCTTTCCTAAAAATTTCGTTGCTTTTTATAAAATCGCTTATGAACTACACGATTACAAAAAAAATTTGATATTTTACACATCAAATGTTTAAATATTCGTAACTCGAAATTTTTCATATCATGTTCAAACAAAAAAATACGAGTCGATTAATTTTGGATCCCATGTATGAAAAAAACAATGGATGTGTGCAAGGCACCCAAGATATTTGATGTGTAAACAGTTAAGCCAACTGAATGCCATATACATAAGCTCACATATGTATAACCATATATAGGGATTTGATGTATAATCTATATGCTAAGTAAATAATTCAAATTAAAACAATTCTTTTATAAACTTAAAAATTTATTGATGTGTAAACATTTTAGCTAACGGTATGGGCGAAATTTCATATGTGTAAAACGTAAGAATAACTGTAACGTAAGATGTAAGATAACTGTAACGTCCAGTTCCCCTCTCGCTCACACTACTGCGCTGCATGACTGTGCTACTCTAAACAACAAAGAGAAGAGAAGAATAGAGAGAGAAATTAAAATACGAGCGGAGTTTGTTTGTTTATGTTTCGATAAATTTACTCACTTGCATGTGTGAAACACATGCGAAACATACGAAAACAAAATGTGTGTGTATAGTTATTCGTGGCAGAATTATTTGTTGGTGTTAAACGTGTGAAGATCGACTATACCATACAAGCAGAGAAGTCGCCGTAGCAAACACAGGCGTTTGATAGGTTTTGTATTTGGTTAGTTAGATTGGATTAAAATTAAATATTTTTTAAAATATAAAAACAATACAAAATGATAAGTATTAAGGAATCTAGGTTTCAGTAAATGTATAAACAAAATGTAGTGATAATGAACCACGGCATTAGAAAAATTTTGATTTGTGCCTTAGAAAGGCAACACTTGTTCATCTATGTAAATAGCAAATATGTTAAACAGAAAAAATCAAACTTATTTTTTATAAAATCACTTATTTACTTCAATGTTCGCAAATACGCAGCTATAATTGCATCTTTTTTTTCCGCGCTTTAAGGTTTTTCTTTCTGTCGATTTGAATTAGAATTTTTATTAGATGTGAAAATTTTACATAACGTCGCCTGAGAATTGATTTGGCATATAGGTATATGAATTTGTACACACATATTCCAAATCAATCGACGATAACTGCTTTCCGCATCAAACCTTAGAAAGGCAACAGAGGTGACCAGTCACCCCACTACTTTTTAAAAGCACCACAAAGAGATTTGTCTTAACTGCATTTATTGAAGTAAATAAGTGATTTTATAATAAATAAGTTTGATTTTTTCTGTTTAACATATTTGCTATTTACATACATAAAAAAGTGTTGCCTTTCTAAGGTTAATGCACAAAGCAAAATTTTTATAATAACGTGGTTTGCTATCATTATCACTACATTTTTTTATATTTTAAAAAATATTTTATTTTATGGTATAAACACAACCAAAGCAGCCGGCCTCAGCTTCAACATCAAACACACAGAATTTTATGAATTTGTATGGGAACAAATTTCTGAGGCTAGCTGCCGCCTCAACGACGCTACACTAGATTCTATTCAAATTTTTTCAACTTCACAATGTTTTCTCTCTTGTGAGAGGGGAAGCATTGCCATATTTTTCAAAAAAAGCCAAGTGCTGCCAAGTTTTAGTACAAAAATATATGAATTTTTTTCGAGTTTCCTTTTAGTTTCTTAATTCTTTTGATGATTTTTGCACAAATAAACGATGTAAATAATATTAATTTATACAACAATTTTTTCAAATTACAGAATATTGAAGTTTTCCTTTTATTTTTTGATAATTGATAACGTAAATAAAAAAAAACTAAGCTGTTAAAACAATAATCAAATCCAACTGCTTTTGTTTTGTTTTTGTTTTACATATTCTTGACGCTAGAGGTTGACGCTCTTATTGTGTTTATTCTCTCAGAGGAAGTAAGCGGTTAGAGGCCGGCTGCTTTGGGTGTGTTTATTACATTAATCCAATCCAACTAATCGAATGCAAAGCCTATCAAATGTGTTTGCTACGGCAACTTCTCTGCTTGTATGGTATAGTCGATCTCCACACGTTTAACACCAACAAATAATTCTGCCACGAATAAATGTACACCCACATTTTGTTTTCGTATGTACATATATGGGTGAGTAAATTGATCGCAACATAAACAAACAAACTCCGCTCGTATTCTAATTTTTCCCTCTCTTCTTCTCTTCTCTCTACTTTTTGTTGCTTAGAGTAGCACAGTCATGCCGCGCAGTAGTGTGAGCGAGAGGGAAACTGGACATTACAGCTATCTTACATCTTACGTTACAGTTATTCTTACATTTTACACATTTGAAATTTTGCCCATACCGTGAGCTAAAATGTTTGGGGCGATTTAAATGTTTGATGGTAATTATGATATGGAATGACCCATATACACTCGCGCTCAAAAAAAAAAAACCGGTTTTTAGTAGCGGGTTGATTTGATAAAATATTTGTATTCTTTTTATTTATTATTAAACCAATTTCTTTTTTTTTCTTTAATTTATTTAACATTTCGTTATGTTTTTTTAAAAAGATTAAACAAAAAATATCTGTAATTAAAGCATGTATTCCATTCAAAAACAATATGCTCTGCTCTTGGTAGTTTATATTTTAAAATCAAATTTACAATTTTGATTATAAAAAAAAAAGTTTGTAATGAGTAAAAATGATGTTTTTAATATGTTATGTATAAGTAACGATATTTGTAAATGTTGTAAACACAGGAAATGCTTTTAGTAACGAGAATGCCCACCTTTCGCCTTGATGCCACTTCCTACCCGAGAAGACATGCTATCATTAAGTTTTTTTTTTCAATCTTCGAAAATCTCTTTATTCCAAGTGGATACAATTACTTTCTTCAATTTGGATATAGTCAAGGGTTTACTTTGACGAATTTTTCGTATAATAATAGCTCAAACGTTGTCAATTGGATTCAAGTCTAGGCTGTTGCCAGGCCATGGTAACGACTGTATCCCCAAAACGTTTTTATATTCCGCTATTTATGAAAAAAAAAAAAAAATAACACAAAATTTTTAAAAATAATTTCCAAAAAGAAGTTTATTCAACAGGGATAAGAGAATATGTCTTGAGCCCAGTCATTAGACGGCCAATTTTTCATTTCCCTGCATTGATTTAAACGCATATTTGCTGTTAAAGGTGGCTTTTTCGCAGCTCTTCGTGCATCCAGATCATTTTCTCTTATTATCTTTATCTTATTTTTATCTTTTTTCTGCTTTATGGATCTCTCTCAACTTTGAATCGATTTCTTGTGAAGTTTTTTTTTTAGATTTTTAAACTTATGCGGACTATATCTCTGACCTAAGTTCATTGGTTTTTCTTGGACGTCCGCTGCCAGATAGGCGTGTTAGACTTCCGGTTTTCAAAAATTTCTTCCAGAATCTTCTGAATGAAGACTCGTGACAACCGGCTTTTTTTGATAAAGAAAGATTTTCTACGTTTTGCCGATTATGTTTAATAATTTTAATTTTTTGGGTTTGTGTTAATACCATAACTTATTTTTTAATACTCACTTAATCTTCAAATATTTTAAGATCGAACTGTACTGATCGATATAAAACTGTAAATGAGAACTTGAGCTACGCAGTCAGAAAATCAACAAACAAACTCGAAAATAGCACTGGTAAAGGAAAATCTTCGAAAAAATTTTATGTCTCCTTTTTTTTTGAGCGCGAGTGTATATATATTTGCACACGCCTTCCAAACCTAACCTACATGTGTTTGACACTTTTTTAATTTGTTTGCTACTTAGTGCTAGTCTTATATCTTCCCAAGTATTTAAACGCATTTTTCTCGAAAAATATTTTTAGAATCGGCGGTGACTATTACTCTTGCGATCTTTATCGGAATAATGCCAAATTGGACAAGTAGCATTTTTGTGGTGCACTGAAGTACTTATGATTTTAGCTCTGATTACATTTTTTTTCTTAGTAGCCTATATGCGATTTTTTGTCGAAAAAATAACTTTTATATTCCAAAAATCAAAATTTCGCAAAAACCCTACGTACGCCAGTAGATGATGTACTAAAACTAAATTCGTACTAAAAATAATTTTGAATATGTAACCTGTATAAATAGATTATCTGCACGTTTATTTTTTATTGAAGAAAACTTTTTTTAAAAACACTTAAATTTCGGACGTTAAATGTGGTATTCCCCCTTAAGTGCCAACTTTACCATGACAAGAGAAACCATATAATACACGCCAATGACATCCGACCTTGTACGTCGACTTCACTCCTCCGGTTTTTCGTCGGAATTGCCCATTTTTCCGCCTTGTTGTATTAAGTCAGAATTTTGAAACTAGACCAAAAGTTAGGACATAAGATATTGTCCGGTCAAACTAAAATTTTGATCCAAAAAAAATGTAAAAACTTGTCAAAGCTACTTTCGACTTGAATGGCCTAGAAAAAAAAGCAATTTTTTAACATTTTTATTCATATTCTGCTTTTTAAGCAATCGCTTATGCTAATTAGTAATTACCAGTAGTAGTTACTTATTTTTATTCATAAGGCTCAATATATTAAAAACTTTTCAATATATTTACCGATACTGAAAAGAGAATAAACACGGGAACAACATGCACATCTAATAAAATATCTGGAAACATACCTGAGTTTTGTTTAAAAATTAAAATTATTGAGCAGTCGCTCATTTTTCTCCAATTACAGAAAACTAAAATTATTTAGATAATTTAGAAATATTGTATTTCACCTGACTTCAAGGCCTGTTTAGACTTACTTTTTTGGACGGTGGTTTTGAAAAACGACGAAAAATAGTGAAATTTATTATTTTGCATTGAAATGAGAAATTCATCTAGATAAAATAAAAAACTTGATGCAGAAATTATAACTTCACAGGTCTTTATATATTTTTTAGAGACATATGGAAATTGTGTTTTGAAAATTTTCAAAATTGGATCATGGCAAATAGTACCGGGACGGGTAAAGATAAATGTTCAACAAATCTTATAAAAGCAAAATTTTTTTAAGTTTAAAAAACATTTATTTTTCAAAATGATGAAGAAATTTAAATGAAATAAAATTAAAATTACAAAAAACCAGGGACCCTAACGGTTATGCATTTTATAGTAAAAGTCAAATATTAAAAGTTATTTTGTGACTTTTATCGTAATAGGCAAAATAAAATGGTAAATTATTGACTTTTCTGATTTTTTCAAAAAATAATAGTTATATTTGAATTTTATTTTGTTGGGCAAAAAAAAAAAACTGTTATTTCATGACTTTCATTTTGTTGGACAAAAATAAATGGTCAACCCTATTTGCGAGCGAACGGCTTGAGCAATTAAAAAAAATTATGTCATTCGATTCAGCCCATTCACCTCATCATTATAGGTAAAAAAAATTTTTAATTTTGAAATTCCGAAACAACTGCTGCGATGACAAAACAATTGAGTAGGTTTTTTTTTTTTTTTTTTTTTTTTGGAGGAGGAAAGCATTGAAAGCCTCAGTCAGTGTGAGACTTCCACTCACCAAAATCACCTCACATGTCCGGACGGTAGGTCCTCCCGGAACCACCGTTAAGTATTTCGTCGGGAGGCCGTCAGAGCACTACTGCTCAAGCGTCAGTTTCTTTGGTATGTCAAGTTATCCGTCTTAGGGGTTATCTGCATTGCTCAATTGGATGCGTTCCATGTTGCGAACGCGTTCAGTGCGTCGAAGCGCAGACATCATCTTTGCTGCGGCTCTCTTGACTGCTTGCCACTTATGGGCTGTGTGGCACATATGCGTCGTAATGTTAGCCAATGTGGGAGCTTCTCCAAAGGCTTCGGTTATCTCCTCACGCTCAACGTTGAAACGTGGGCAATATAACAGTATATGCCGCGCGTCCTCCATATCTGCTGGACAGTTGGGGCAACTCGGATCCTCCTCATGCTTAAAGCGGTGAAGGTATTGCTTAAAGCAACCATGTCCACTAAGCAGTTGCGTCAAGTGAAAATCGATTTCACCATGCCGGCGGGTTATCCAACTCCCAATGTCTGGTATGAGCGCATATGTCCACCTTCCTTTGCAAGCTATATCCCAATGTCGCTGCCACTCTTGTATACTCCGTTGTCGCTCCTCTACTTTAGACGCCTTGGAACCTGCCACATAGATGTTTTGGCATTCACACGCCAGTATGTCTATCGGTATCATACCTGCAATCACACCGATTGCTTCATCCGACACTGTGCGGAATCCACTAGCAACTCTAAGTGCGCTGCAGCGATAGGTCGCCCGCATCCCGGATATATACGATGCAGTTTGCGTTGCATTCGCCCATACTGGCGCCGCATACAGCAGAATTGAACTTGTGACTCGGGCCAGGAGTTTTCGTCTGCTTGAGCGTGGCCCTCCGATGTTGGACATAATGCGGGACAGTGCACAATTAACCTTTGAGGCTTAGTGAAAAAGCCTCAAAGGCCAGTAACTGATCTTTAAAAGTCATTCTGGCGTCTATCAATACACCAAGATACCGCAGGTAGGGTTGAGAGACGATCTCATGATCTCCCACTCTAAATTTGAACACCTCGCGTATCTTCCTTGAACTCAAGAGAACTGCTTCTGTCTTCTGTTCTGCCAACTCCAAATGCGCCCTTTGTAGCGATCTCACTATGCTCGCTATTGCATCGCTGCAGGTCTTCTCCAGTGTGTGAATATGCTTCGCTACCACCACCAGTGCGATATCATCAGCATATCCAACCAATGTGGCACCTATGGGGAGCTCAATCTCCAACACACCATTGTACATCACGTTCCACAGTGTTGGCCCAAGTACGGAACCCTGTGGAACCCCTCGGGAGACGAGGTAGCGCTTTACACCATCATCGGTGTCGTATAGCAACACTCTGTCCTCAAAGTAGTTCGAGATGATTTTCTGTAGGTATCCCGGAACACCAAAACTGTTGACCGCCTGCATGATACGCTACCAACTCGCTGAATTGAACGCATTTTTGATATCCAGTGTTACAACTGAGCAATATTGCTTGTCGCCGCCTCTGCACCTTTCACCGCTTGTCGCATCGCGCGCTATTTGCATAACCATCTGGATAGCATCGATGGTGGATTTCTTACGACGGAATCCGAATTGCTGTGTGGAGAGACCACCAGGCCTCTTGAGCGTCTCCTGTACTGTTCACAATAATGCTCTCAAGAATTTTACCCAACGAATCAAGCATACAGAGCGGACGGTACGCTGATGGATGGTCGGGTTTTTTCCCTGGTTTCAGTAGTAGCACCAATCTTTGACTCTTCCAGAAGCTAGGAAACACTCCTTCTTTTAGGCACGCAGTGTACATTTTGGCGAAGGTCACAGGATCTGCTCTAATGGCAGTGTATGGTGCAACGCCAACCACGTTGGAAGGTTTTGCGCACGTTGTGCTTTTCTACGCGCCTGGTGGCAGCGGCTTCTACATTTTGCAATATTTTCATTCCACCAGTAAACTGGCTTCCTGATTGGTGCACGGGTTCTTCTTGGCATTGCTGCGTCACATGCTGTGCTTAGTCGTCGTCTGATGTTTGTCGCCATATTTTTTGCTACGTCGTCAGGTGTACCTCGTTCCACGCCAACAGGAAAACTTCAGCATCGAAGCACCGTTGTTTCCATCCTTTAGTTTGCGCCACTGGTATCCTCAGCCTGCGGTTGATTACACGAAGCTCAATAACAATTGCTCGATGATCACTGTGCGTGTAGAAATCTCCCACGCTCCATGTGGCGTTGCGCGCGATCGATGCGTGCGCGAATGTGAGGTCCACCGCTGATTGCTTTTTACCAGCTTCAAGTGTGCTGGCCATCATTCAACGTTGCAAAGCATTCAAGGAGAAGCCTACCCCGTCTGTTCGTATGTTTGCTCCCCCATGTTGTCGACTTTGCATTAAAGTCGCCAGCAATAAGTACTGGGAACTTATCTCGGGCCTCTGCAACCAGCTCCGTCAGCATCCGCTCGTATTGGTTAATATCCATACTCGGAGGGGCGTAGCACGAGAAGAAGAAAATCCCCTCGAACCTTACCCAGGTAAAACCTATGTTAGCCACTAGTGCTCTACGTTGGTATACCTTACCAACTAGTGCCCATATTGCAGCTTTGCTGTGTGCGTGTCGTTGCTAAACTCGAAAAGGTCCTCGCTGGTGGCCCGGATGATGTTGCAGGCTGTTGGTGTTGACAATTAAGTAGGTATAAAAATAGATATGCTATGGGGTATGATATATGAAAGTAAAGTAAATTAAAAAAGTTCTTATACCATGAGAAAGGTCTCTTCGTGCACTTTTCAAAAATGTATTGCACTTTGTATGGCCGATGTCTAGAGAGGAAGTTATGGCCAATTTTGTACTCTAGTTCGCACCCATATACTATGTACACATGAGCAAAGGTCATGTAATAGAATGCAGAGGATCTCAATGTATTGCATACCGTTAAAAAGCTCTCAACGAGTACTTTTCAAAAATATATAACACCATCTATCTCCGGTGTTACATTTATTAGTTATAAGTCAAACAATATGAAAAAAAAAATTTGCGAAAACTGGATGAGCTACTCCGAAAAGCGTGATCTAAAAGAATATTTTACAATAGGTTTGGGATCTCGTATGAAAAAAAATTTAATTTGCACATAAAGGAATTTCAGATATGTATACCTATGTAAAATAAGCCTCTAAAGCAAATGGCGTACCCATTGATACAATTAAACCGAAGGCCACCCGTAGCTCCTAAAATGACCATTGCCCCTTTTTTTTTTACGAATTTTCAAATTCATCCCATCTTCCAGATATTGGTTATTTCTTTAAAATTAAAATAGTAAATTAAAATGAAAATAGATTTCTAAATTTAAAATAAAAAGAATTTCTAAAATAATTTCCAAAATTAAATATCAGAATTTAATTTAACCATTATTATGGTAGCTAATTTATCTTCTGACAAATTGTGTCTTAAGTCCTCCATAATTAGTTGTAGAGTAGAAAAAGACCTCTCCACGCTCATTTGCGTTGCAGGGACAGCATGCAGTACAAACGCTAGGTTTTAGATCACGCTTTTCGGAGTAGCTCATCTAGTTTTTGCAATTTTATTTTTTTTATATGTAAACATTTTAGCTCACGGTATGGGCAAAATTTCAAATGTGTGAAATGTAAGAATAACTATAACGTAAGATGTAAGATAGCTGTAACGTCCAGTTTCCCTCTCGCTCACACTACTGCGCGGCATGACTGTGCTACTCTAAGCAACAAAAAGTAGAGAGAAGAGAAGAAGAGAGGGAAAAATTAGAATACGAGCGGAGTTTGTTTGTTTATGTTGCGATCAATTTACTCAGACATATATGTACATACGAAAACAAAATGTGTGTGTACATTTATTCGTGGCAGAATTATTTGTTGGTGTTAAACGTGTGGAGATCGACTATACCATACAAGCAAAGAAGTCGCCGTAGCAAACACAGGCATTTGATAGGCTTTGCATTCGATTAGTTAGATTGGATTAATGTAATAAACACACCCAAAGCAGCCGGCCTCTAACCGCTTACTTCCTCTGAGAGAATAAACACAATAAGAGCGTCAACCTCTAGCGTCAAGAATATGTAAAACAAAAACAAAACAAAAGCAGTTGGATTTGATTATTGTTTTAACAGCTTAGTTTTTTTTTTATTTACGTTATCAATTATCAAAAAATAAAAGGAAAACTTCAATATTCTGTAATTTGAAAAAATTTTTGTATAAATTAAAATTATTTACATCGTTTATTTGTGCAAAAATCATCAAAAGAATTAAGAAACTAAAAGAAAACTCGAAAAAAATACATATATTTTTGTACTAAAACTTGGCAGCACTTGGCTTTTTTTGAAAAATATGGCAATGCTTCCCCTCTCACAAGAGAGAAAACATTGTGAAGTTGAGAAAATTTGAATAGAATCTAGTGTAGCGTCGTTGAGGCGGCAGCTAGCCTCAGAAATTTGTTCCCATACAAATTCATAAAATTCTGTGTGTTTGATGTTGAAGCTGAGGCCGGCTGCTTTGGTTGTGTTTATACCATAAAATTAAATATTTTTTAAAATATAGAAAAATGTAGTGATAATGATAGCAAACCACGTTATTATAAAAATTTTGCTTTGTGCATTAACCTTAGAAAGGCAACACTTTTTTATGTATGTAAATAGCAAATATGTTAAACAGAAAAAATCAAACTTATTTATTATAAAATCACTTATTTACTTCAATAAATGCAGTTAAGACAAATCTCTTTGTGGTGCTTTTAAAAAGTAGTGGGGTGACTGGTCACCTCTGTTGCCTTTCTAAGGTTTGATGCGGAAAGCAGTTATCGTCGATTGATTTGGAATATGTGTGTACAAATTCATATACCTATATGCCAAATCAATTCTCAGGCGACGTTATGTAAAATTTTCACATCTAATAAAATTTCAAATCGACAGAAAGAAAAACCTTAAAGCGCGGAAAAAAAGATGCAATTACAGCTGCGTATTTGCGAACATATTGTGCTCAATGCATTGAGTAAAAGAAAAATAATGCAACTATGATTTGGAGCAATTGCAAAATATTTTTGCTATCACAACAACAAATATATGCGATATGGAATAAAAATTTGCAATTTATAGTGAATTGGGCTATTATGTATATATAAAAGATAATGATATATAATAAATTTTTAAGTTTATAAAAGAATTGTTTTAATTTGAATTATTTACCTAGCATATAGATTATACATCAAATCCCTATATATGGTTATACATATGTGAGCTTATGTATATGGCATTCAGTTGGCTTAACTGTTTACAAATCAAATATATTGCGTGCCTTGCACACATCCATTGTTTTTTCATATTGCTTGGCTTATAACTAATAAATGTAACACCGGAGATAGATGGTGTTATATATTTTTGAAAAGTACTCGTTGAGAGCTTTTTAACGGTATGCAATACATTGAGATCCTCTGCATTCTATTACATGACCTTTGCTCATGTGTACATAGTATATGGGTGCGAACTGGAGTACAAAATTGGCCATAACTTCCTCTCTAGACATCGGCCATACAAAGTGCAATACATTTTTGAAAAGTGCACGAAGAGACCTTTCTCATGGTATGAGAACTTTTTTAATTTACTTTACTTTCATATATCATACCCCATAGCATATCTATTTTTATACCTACTCAATTGTTTTGTCATCGCAGCAGTTGTTTCGGAATTTCAAAATTAAAATTTTTTTTTTACCTATAATGATGAGGTGAATGAGCTGAATCGAATGACATAATTTTTTTTAATTTGCAAGCGAACGCAAATAGGGTTGACCATTTATTTTTGTCCAAAAAAATAAAATTCATAAAATAACTGGTTCGATTTAGCCAACAAAATTAAAGTCATAAAATGACCGTTTTTTTTTTTTTTGCCCAACAAAATAAAAGTCAAATATAACTATTATTTTTTGAAAAAATCATAAAAGTCAATAATTTACCGTTTTATTACGATATAAATAATAAATTTAAAAGTCATACGATATTAGTGAAATTTAGTCCATGAGGATCACAACCGTACACTTGAAGATCCCCCACGGATATTTTTTCTGTGTGACTTTTTGAGGTGAAAAATTAAAAATGATAGTTATTTTCGGCTCTGGAAAAAACCTTAAACCTTTTAAAAAAATTTAAGACTAAATTTTTCAACTTTAAATCAAAATAATGGTGGTAGTACTACTACTATTATGGCACAACAGTCCATGTGTGACTTTTATTTATACACGAATGGAAGGGGCGTACAGTTATGCCGAATCCGAATGGCGAAGTGAAAAGCTTTTCATAGGCAATTTTTATTCTTGGAGATTTCCCATTGCCAACCAAGAGGTGGGGGCCGTATACAAAAATGTGTATATTCTATTTTTCGATTTTTGAGCATGTGCCCAGCATTGCCTGGCAGTCCAACACATTAACTACGCACACACAACACACTAGGCTACGGCGATAATATTAAGATTGCCAAAAACCTTATACGCCATGAATGTATGAGGTTTTTGACGAAATTTTTTTCTCTAGTGTTATCTGTTATAGGGAAAAAGTTACACAGTATCCCAATAACTTCTCAATCGATTTATTTTAACACAGATTATGAATCATTAATTTGTTTTAGCGTAGGAGTACCACAATGTATCGTGAACTATTCAAGATGTTTATATGTTGGCCATAGCACTTAAAGATATTCAATATCTTTATCTTAAAATAAAAGGTTTCATTAATTCACATTATGAGAACGTGTCTCAAAAACTTATATTTTGTGCATGAACATAGCTGAAGAGCTGTGTAAAATGTGAAAATATTTTATATTGATTGTAATTGTTATTAATTTATTTTTCAGAATTCAATTGAACAATGGCGTACTGTGTTTGCCGTTTCAGCGGTTATTGCTATTGTAACATATATTGTTTTTCAATTATATGGAACTGCTAAGATACAAAAATGGAATTATGCACAACCCCGTACAGATGGATCATCAGAAGAAAGTCAAATTCTTAAGAAACAAACTGAAGAAGCCATTCCGAAGGACAATTAGTATATGCAAATGTTATTATTTAAAAATAATTTGTTTCTTCATATTTTTTCTAAACCAAAGCTTTTTTTTCTTTAAACTACGATATATAATGTCTAACGTTGTTATAATATGAAAGGGAAATACGTACACGAATATACTTTAGACCGGGTCATCCCCTATAGAAAAAAATGTAAAATCTTACAACTTATTTGTAAATCTTACCTAGGAAAAGTTGGAAAAGTTTGGCAGTGTACGACTTTTTGTGCTGTAATCAGACGCGTACGCAGAGGGTGGGTTTTGTGGGTTTAAAAAAGTCGTGAACGATATTCTAAATATCTGAAAAATTGATATTCTGCGCTATTTTATGAATTAAATATATGTATAACATTTTTGCTTTTTTAAAAGTTTTTAATATACATTTTAATTAAATAATCGATTTAAAGTGGTAGAGGGCATAAAATGGAAATTTTCGACAGGATTTATAGGGAGGTTTTAAGAGAATAATGATCCGGTTTCGGAACCCAGACTATCAGCAGATATTATTATAAGTATCTAGCGGGGATTGTGCGTGAGTTATTGCAATTTATTTGTTTGTCCGGTCTTTCTTGGTGGTTGATTTGGCAAAATATTTAAAGGAAATTTTGCAATTTTATATTATTCGATATGCAATAAAAATTTGCATTTGCACCATATCATGAATAGGACTAACGACTTTCAGAGAAACACACGAAGAATTGAAGTAGATATTCCATCCCGTTATTGGTATGCGATGTAAAGTTAGTTGCCTTTGTTTGCCATGTTTGATAGTAAGGAGCAACCACTGATTTTCGGCACTTTTCTGTTATATTTCAGGAAACCACTCGCCTTTCTCACCAATACCCCCCCCCCCCCCCCCCAAAAATAATTCTAAGAGCCCTTTATGTGCTGTAATACTCGAGGTAAGCTTTCATAATAAGTGATAACGTTTTAAACTATTTTTTTGGTAGTCCGCTCAAATACATACATAATGTATTTATTATTAAATTTATTTTGCATATAAAATATCAATTATATTTTATTTTTTATTACTAAATAAATAAGGACAATAAATAAATGATGTAGTAAATCAGTGAATCACAAGTACGATTGCCACTTGAGGCTGTAAAAATAAATAAAGCGTCTCAAGTCTCTTACAAAGAAAGTTTTTGTTGTCCCTCCTATAAAGAAACTTAAAATTTGGTACAAAGGCTTTTGCTACATTATGAATAAAAAGTATTCCCTGGGTTCAACGGTAAGGTTGCTTATTTTTCCATATATTTTTTTACAAAAGTTTGGTCAGCTGTTGTCTCTTAAAAATATATAAGGACCTGCAAAGTTATAATTTCTATATCAAGTTTGCTATTTTATTTAGACGAATTTCTCATTTCTAATGCAAAATAATTTATTTTACTATTTTTTGTTCATTTTCAAAACCACCTTCCAAAATATTATGTCCGTTTGCCCAGCCTTTATCCCTTAAAGGCTCAAAATCGTAGTTCTACGTATTCAACAGTTCACAAGTCTCTCAAAACTAGGGTAGCCAGACTACTGATTTGATCAGTACATGTCCTGATTTTTTTAAATCTCGAAATCAGTACGAAAATGTACTGATTTTTGTATTTTGTACTGATATTTTTCAAATTAATATCTTAAGAATTTTTGTGCTTGTACCTTATGTGGTTAGCAACGCCAAAATTATTGACCCGGGTAAAATTTTACATTTTGAGGTGACTATAAAATTGGTTATTTTTCAAGTTTTTTCGCGGTCAATATTTCTTTGCATAAAAAGTATTTGAATAACTGCTAATGTTGAATGCTGCTAATGAATAACTGCTAATGCTGCTTAATGCTATTTTTTCATTAATCAGCCAAAAGACAACTGAATTTAACTTCAGTAAGTAAATCAAATATGGTTTTTTAATGCGGATATGCTACTAGAAAGCTGGTGGTTAGCCTAGCTAACCACTATTACTGCATTGTCTAGTTTAGCTTGAAATTTTGTCACTTATTTTTTATAAGCCATTGGCTTTTAAATGCAATAATGGACAAATTCAAGAATCGAACTGTTTGGCAATACACAACATGTAAAGTTCCTCTTTACTTCAGAAGAGTCAAAACTTTGTTTCCAGGTTTCCATAAAAGCTTTAAAATTTTGATTTTACGTTTATTTTGGGTCTAGTTTTTTTTTATTATATTCTTTGAAAGAAGTGTATAGGTGTTTTGTGTTAATTTTGATTAATAAATTTTAAAGATTCTATCTTGTTTTTTGTAGATAACCAAAACTTGTTTCCTGTTTTTTTTTTTTTTTGCAACATTTATCTCCTAATAATGGTATTCGGAAATTAAATATGGAAACTGATACGGATCAATATCGTTTACTGACTACAAAAACGTAAAAGGAACGCACAAAATCAGAGAAAAACCAATACCATATATAAAACCATATTACATCGAAATTACTAATAAAAAGCATTAAAAACTGTACTGATTTTAACTGATTTCCAACGTCTAATGTACTGATTTCGCGGGTAAAAAATCTGGCTCCTTTACTCAAAACCTATTGGATTTAGCTTAAAATCCATATATGAATATTTTCGAGGGTGCTCTATAAGAATCCAGAATTGCTCCTGAGGTTGAATTAGACCGAAAATTCTCGGACTTAAAAAGAAAATGATAGAACATTTTGAGTGACTTTTGATAAATAAATTAATTTTTGACAAATAACTCGTAATTTTTAATTATGCCTGAAGAATATACACTTCCAGATATATTAAAATACGCTCCAAGCTTCAAAATGGCTACCAAAAGGCGGTAAATTCAAATATATAGAATTTAAATATATTGCAAAAAACACCGTAGTTGTCATTGTAAAATGCATAGTTTTGATTGTCGAATGGTTTAGAGTCTGTTCTCTGATGAATTCTATCATGGAACTCAAAGAAAAGTTGTATCAAAGAGAAAAATTTTCATTGATATTGGGCGGGAAAAATTGATTTTTCTCACATTTTATCTCGAAAAGCGTATTACAGCAGAATCCCGATAATTCGTAATCGCAAGGGACCAGCAATTTTTTACGAATTACATAGGTTTTCGATTTAACGAGATTCCGATTTGACCCTTTCACCCCCGAGTTTTTCCTCAAAATCTGGTTCACTCAAATTAAATTTATTGTATGCTATAACCTTTGTAACTCATTGACAGCCAGCATCCTTATTTTAAAGAAAACTCAAATAAAATGGAAACCGCATCTCCCATTTTACTCAAATTTTCGAAGATTATTGGAATATACAATCCCAGGATTAACGAGGTTAAAATAAGAAAAATACGAATTAACGGGTTTGTAGTTTATGGCTCTTTTCGCGTATCTTATCAACCACGAAAAAACAAAAAATTCCATAAAAAAGGTGAGTTCCATAGAATTTTGTTTTGTATTACGAATTATAAGAGGTTGTCAACAACCAATTTCGATTTATAAGAGCTTAAACAGACCTTGTATTGAAAAAAAAAATACGAATTAGCGAGGAGACCAAAATGTATAGAATTGTTGCTAATTAAAGCGATTTTTTTTTCTAAATCAAAAAAAAAAGGATAGCTCCTTTATAAAATAGTGTGTACAAACACCGTTAAAGTTGAGAAAAGGCAAAAAAGTGAAAAAAGTTGTGCTTGATGGACAAATACATACAGATTTCTCAAGTTTTCTTAAATAAAATATATCATATTCGAAAGGTCTAAGTTTTTTTTTCTTTCTAAAACCGGTAAGAAACTGAAAATCTGTTGATAATCAACCAAGTTACAGGCTTATAAGTGCCCAAAGGTACCCAACGGTAAATCAAGATTTTAGGGGTGTTTGGAAAATTTCAAGTACAGACACTTGTTTTACTCGATAAGACCTACAAGAAAAATAGTATGACTTCCCAGGTATTTCTACTTCACTAAATTTTGTAGTATCGCGATTCTACTGTATTTACATTTTTGCACAGATATTTTTTTTGTTCGGAAACGGAATTTATTCCTATGTTCCGTGTTCTGCAATCAGATTTTCGGAATTGCTATCGGATTTAATCCGATTGTAGATGTTCTGACATCCGATTTTATGAAACTTTAATCGGATTCAATCAGATCAGCTAAGAGCGTGTGGATTTGTAAATTTGTAAAACAAACAGAAATTTTCAAAGAAAAAACGAAAGAATTAAATGTGAAAAAGCGATTGCCAAAAACACTGGTGTTTTTTGCAAAAATTTATTAATTCGAGTATTTTTAATTGATGAAAATGAGCTTTACAGTTTTTGCAGCAATTTTAGTTGACCGCTTTCTGTGGATCAATGGGACGCTTTTTTTCCCGTACCCATCTTGATGACGTTATTGGGATGTCTTCATCATCCATCGTGGCAGTTGTAATGTCTACTGTCACTTTCTCACATAGTCCGAAGGATGTTGTTTGATATCCCCTGCACAACGTTGTACAACCCAGAAATTCTGTCGAGGGTTTCCTCCGCAGAGTTGTAAATTGTATTTAGTGAACGCTCCACCACCCGTTGCTTCGAATCGGATTTAATTTCAGTTTGAAATTTTCAATTCCATATTCTGAGCACATTTTTGAATCCGAATCGGATTTCAATTCCGTTTCTGAAGCAATTCCGCTTCGGATGTCAGAACAGACCTGAGGGTGTGCGTTTTTGTTTTTTTATATTATCTATTTATTTGAATTTACCGGCTTTTGGTCGCCATTTTGAAGCTTGGAGCTCATTTTAATATATCCGGAAGTGTATATCCTTTAAGCGTAATGTGTCTGTGACGCCTGGCAATACCGTAAGTACTTTTTGGCGTATAAATCCAGTTATTTTATACCGCTTTGGACCAAAATAAAAGTGAATGTTAAAAATTAGAATTTGAAATTTCCAAAAATAAAATAATTACAAGTAAAAAAAATTAATTGATATCACCAGAGTATGGCAGAACACTCCAAAACTGAAGAAAGTAGCCGCAGCGTGCATTTAAAGCAAGCTCGTCGCACCCAAGCCGTAATAGAAGCTAAAGGTGGATTCACCAAATATGAAACGATTGCACAACACAATGTTAAATTAATACAAATATCATTCATTTTAATTATAGTTAAAATAAATGTTCTGTTATAAAAAAATAAAATATTAATGTTACAATCAAGATATTTATTTTGTTTTGTCACCTATACATGGATAAAATATATTTTTTGGTTGAGTATAATAATATGGCCCCCCTTTGAATGTGTTTTGCTGTTCATAGATCCCTCATCATATTTCTCACAAAAGATATTTAAATTAGGAAAAGGATCTGACTGTGCAGGAGTCGAAAATTTAAATATTCTGTCCTTTGTATTATCATTGATGAAAAAATATTATACACAAAGTATAAAGTAACTTACCCAATACGAAAGCTAGACCTTTATTTTTTTTATTTATTAAAGAGATACACTATTAATGGATATGATAAAAAAAAGTTACTCTACCATTTCCTTAAAACCCGAAAATTTAATGCAAAACCTATTTTTTTTTGTATTTTATTTTTTACACCGGGTAAAACTATAAGCAATCACAGTTTATACAAATAACGTATAAATATTTAGCCGTAGTCTTAATAAAAAGCAAAAATTAGAAAACATGTAGATTAGAGTAAATTAGATTATTAAGGAGGTGGGCAATAAGTTCCCAGACCACTGCGGCCATCTAGGGCCTATTGTGATATACCTCAAAGATTTATTGTACCTATAGTTCTCCTATGAGGAAATTTAATATCTCTTTAGGAGAACTATCCGCAATGTCTTGCGGTTGTAGGATAGAATTTCCTAAGTAACGAAGTCGGGTCCTCATAAGACCTTCACAGTGGCATAAGATTTGTTCTGCTGTTTCTTCCTCCTCGGTACATTTTTGGCACGTCTTGTGCTAGACCCAAGTTCGATAGCTGTTTATTAACCCTACAATGCCCTGTGTAGAACCCTGTGGCAATTCGGATTTGATTCCTGCTTAACTTAAGCAATTGTTTAGTTCTGCGTTGACAGATCTTTGGCATGAATGATTTAGCTTGTCTGTTACCAGTTGTTTCCCTCCAGTATTGTAGCGAGTTACTGTCCAGCCAATTTTTTAAACTAATTTTAACGGAACTCCATGGTAGACCGCAGAATGGTCGTGGTCCAGTGAATTCACTGGATGAGCCTTTCCTTCCAAGTTCGTCCGCCATTTCGTTGCCTACATGTCCCCTATGCCCTGGCACCCAAATGAGTTGTACTCTATTGTGAGAAGCTAGATTAGGAGCTGTAGGCAGTCCCAAACTAGTTTAGAGGTGATTTTATATACAGTTAGTGCAAGAAGTGCCGCTTTGCTGTCAGAGTGTATGTAAATGTTCTTGCTATGCACAGATCTGTTTTCATACTCCTTTAGAGAGAGCTCAATGGCATGCATCTCGGCTTGGAAAACTGATTTACCTGTGCCCATACCAGCATAAATATGTTTTTTTTGTCTAACCCCGTACACTCCTGCTCCAACTCCTTCGTTTGTCTTGGAACCATCTGTATACCATACATGATAGTCCCCTGTAAACTTTGGCCTGACCTGTTCCCAGTTATTCTTATCACGGAATGTGACATTAAAGTTATGGCAGAAGTTGCAACGCGGAAGACATTTGTCGGTAGAAAGAATACTAAAGTTTTCAACCAGGTTAATTTCTTGTATTAGATCCTGGTGAATAGTATTGCCCGCCGTTCCTTTTGATTCAGAGATGAGCTTACAGGTTAACTGTAGAGCTTCTTTTTTTAAAAATAAGTGTAGCGGTGGTAGGTTTAGCAATGTATTCAATGCCGCGGAGGGTGTTATCCTGTAATAAAGACGCTAGCTAGTCTTTAAAGTTTATTGAGCTTGGCCTGCGTTGTTTTTTTGTTTTGCCTCCATATTGGTGCAGCATAGGTAATTATTGGTCTGGCTATGACTATATAGCCAGATTGAGAGCTTAGGACTGAGTCCCCAGTTCTTACCTACTAGACTTTTGTTCGTCCAAATGGCTTTCCTGGCTCTATCTCTGGCCCTGTCTTGATGTGAGTTCCATGTTAGTTTTTCATCGAAAATCACACCCAGATATTTTACTTCTTTTGAGAAGTTAATGGTTTCACCAAAAAGTGTAACTTCTTTTAAATGATCCCTGGTTCTTCTTTTGGTAAATACCACTATGTTAGTTTTCTTGAGATTAACGTTTAGCCTTGAGTCCCTACACCAACTTGCAACTAGATTCAACGCTCTCTGGAGGAGATATGAGACTGCGTCTTCATATTTTCCTCTGATTAAGATAACAATGTCATCAGCGTATCCTTGTGCGTCAAATCCATTTGTGCGCAGTGATTCTAAGAGAGTATCTACCACTAGACTCCAGAGCAGTGGTGATATTACTCCATCCTGTGGACAGCCTTTAGCGGCAGATACTCTGATTGTTTCTCTACACAGAGTTGTGCTTATGTTTCTGACTCTGAGTACGTTATTTATCCAGTTACATGTTGTATTATCTACACCTTTGTTTTGGATAGAGGTTTTGACTAGGGATTCTGTTCCCGAATGCACCGTCAATATCAAGGAAACATGCAATAGCTAGCTCTTTGTCCCCAAGTGATTTTTCAATTCTGCTTGTGTGTGTCTGAAGGGCATGTATTGTGGCGTTTCTAGGTTGGTAAGCATATTGGTAGTCATTTAAGAGGTTTGTGCTTAAAGTGTTCTCTCTGATATGTCTATCAACCAATTTTTCATCCTTTTTAGAAGGAAAGATGTGAGGCTTATTGGGCCTTTTTTTTTAAAATCACTTATTATTATCTCTTCTTACTACTTATATCCAAGCGAACTCAAATCGCCCCATACGCACATGAAGTGCAAAACATTGTAAAAGTTTGAATTCTTTATTAAAGCTTTATAACGTATTCAATAATTGTGTTTACTTTAATTTGGAATACGTTAAAACAAATGGCATTAGGTAGGGACGACCTTTTTGTAGAAGTGATGGCACAATACCATCTGCTACCGGGGTCTTGTAAGGATGATATGAGTTGATAGCCCATTTTATTTTGTCCTCCTTGACGATTCGCTTTGCCGTACTCCAGTCTAGTGTGGTTGGATGCTTTTCCAAACTCTGCATAAGATTGGTTTGTGGGTATGTTTGCAAAATTGAACCAGGAAAGCGAGGAGCTCAATAGTCTCTTTGCTATTGTTAGTATATGAGGCGTCATCCTTTTTGAAGAGGTGAGCCTCTCGTGAGCTACTGCTAAGGTTGCTTAATCCCCCGCAGAAGTTCTTGCATAATGCTCTCTTAGCTCTTCTAATCTCTTGGTTATATTTGGTGAGGGCTTCTCTCTATCTATCCCAATCACCAGTTAATTTAGCCCTATTAAAGAGTTTCCTAGTACCGACTCTTAATCTAGCTAGTTTTTTTTCCACCATGGGGTCTGCCTGTTACTTATTTTAGTGGCTGAGCGGGCCTGATGGTAGGTTTCAATAATTGCCTTAATTAAACTATTGTAACCCAATTCTAAGTCGTCAATATCTCTTATGACTTTCTTACAGATGCTTAAGTTAACCATGAGCGCTCTTTGGTATGTGTCCCAGTCTGTCGATCTTGGCTGTCTGTAAGTGTCAGAGATTTTGATACCTAGGTCGAGATTGAAAATAATTTGTCGGTGGTCATACATCGAAGTTTCTTTCGAGACTCGCCACCCATTGACAAAGTTTTTTATAAATGGAGTGCAAAGGGTGAGGTCTATTATTATTATCTGGAATGAGAAGAGAGTTAATACCGGTTTACTTAAGAATGCATGCTCTTGGTTTGCCTACATTGTAGGAATCGTAGAGTAACTCACCTGAGAGGCACTTGATCTGGTCGTTTTACGAATACGGCTCCTGGATCAGCGCCACATCTAGGTGATCCGCATTAAATATCTGCCTTGGCAGTCTTAGCATAATGTAAATTAATTTGGATGCACCTAAAACCCATGACCCCTCGCCGTCTTAAGCATTCGCCAACCGGCAGTTGACAAACCCACATATTGTTTGACAAGCCGGGCCAGCAGTACATTACCCGTCGCAACATCATTGGCTGGGATGATGGTAACACATACAAACGTCTTCGGAATCGCTTCGCCCTGTGAAATTTATATGTGTGCATCGGAAATTGGCTTTATCTTCCCTATCACATTTATGAGCCATTGTTTGGTCTCAGTATTGTGACAGGTTAGAGAAAGCCATCCATCCCTTACAGCGCTCGTAGCAAATCCTATGTTTGTAGTGAGATTTTCGACTTTATCCATCTCTGCTAACAAACATTTTTTTTAACGCTAGGATTTGCTCGTTGCTAAGTGTCTCAGACGGATGCATGGCATGAATGATAGCAACCTTACATGCCATCGCAACGTCTCTGTAAGATTGGTTTGATGAGCATGGATTATCCTGTGCCATCGCAGCGTTCCTAAGTGGGTCCTCAGGCAGTTTGTTTGCTCCCTTTTAACCACCGCAGCTTTTTTAAGAGCCTGCTTTGACGTGCAAGGTTGCTCTTCCTGTGCCTCCGTCCGAGTTGGGTCAGTCGTCTTTGTCAGTTCTGTCCGTGTTATTTCAGGTACTCGGCGCCTGGCCTATGCTTCTGCTTGGTTTGACACCTTGCTTCGGCTTCTTGGTTGGCTGCTTTGGTCGAAAAGAGAGCTGTTCTGTGACCTGCAGCGAGGCTAGCCTTATATTTTGCATACCTCTTCCGCTCATCATAACCATCATAACCATCATCATCATAACCGTCCCTGATTAAAGCCTTAATACTTCTCTCCTGTGCCCTTGTGAAATATTCAAATTTCTGAAGGGTGTCTTCCGTGCTTGAAGCAGATAGCTTCTGAGCACTTGGCTGCTGAACGCATTCAGTATCATCCGGTTGTTTAACTAAGGAGTCAGCCGTATCCATGTCAACATTTGGTCCAATTAGTCCCTGAAATTACATTTCAACGCCTTTCTCCTTAGTGGGTGAGCTTTGGATATTGAGTGAGGTACGGAACTTCTGCTCAATATCCATTACGGACTCTTCTGGCGTACAGTTGTTGTTTAAATTGTGATGGCTCTTCAGAGACTGAGTCGTTTCTTTATTTGTTAATATAAGTGACAATAGTAATAATATGAAAAGATAACAGTATGCAATTGAATATTGGTATATTCGAATATTTAAATGTATACAATAACCAGTGTTGGTAAATAGAATTTTATTAAAAGCAATTTTAGTACGTATATACCATTTATTTACGAAAATCACCAGCTACAAATCGAACTCACTGGCGAAGTGAAAAACTTTTCGAGGTTCGCAATTGCCAGCCAAGAAGTGGTGCCGTGTAGAACGTGCCAAGATATGAACCCGGGCACCTCTGCGTAGTAGTCCAACACACTACTAGGCTACGGCGACCACCATTCTGGGTAATATTAACGAAAAATTAATGTATAACACTATATAAAAAAAAAATTTAAATTTTGGTTTATTTTAAAAACGAATATGTTCGCCACCAAACCGCCATATCAAAAGCTATCGAACTTGAGTTCCGATAGTGCAAGTTGATTAAAAAAATGGATGCTATGAATGTGTTTTTGGCTGCACAATTATTATTATTATAATTAGCATGGCAGAAAAATTAAGAATGCATTTTGACAAGTAAGAGGAACTTTGAAAATTGGGAACACATTCTATTCTTATTTTTGCAACAGCATTGTATTTTCATGGTTCAATTTTTAAGTGAATTTATTGGGAAACAATTTGCATAGTATTGCATGTACATAGGAAGGATTAGAAACTTATTTACTTAGTTGGCTCTACAACCGATGATCGGTCTTGGCCGCCTCTATAAAGCCTCGCCAGCCGCTAGTTAGTAAGGTCAAGTGCAGTCGGGTCCCCCTGTACCTCGTCTTTCCAGCGGAGATTAGGTCGTCCTCTTCTGCGCGTTCCACCTCCGTGACTCGAATAAAACACCCTTCTAGCCGGAGCACTTTCATCCATTCGCTCAACATGACCCAGCCATCGAAGCCGCTGGATTTTTATGCGCTTGACTAAGTCAATGTCGGCGTATAGCTCATCCATCTTATACAATACACGTCGCCCACGCATACTGGACCATAGATCTTGCGGAATATCTTCGTCTCGAATGCTCCCAACAGCCTCGCATCGTTGGTGGTCAATATCATCAGCGTATGCTAGCAGCATGACACTCTTGTAAAAGATAGTGCCTGAGATGTCGTTGTTCACAGCTTGAATTATTTTCTAAAGCATTAGATTAAAGAAGTCGCACGATAAAGAATCACCTTGTCTGAAACCTCTTTTGTTATCAAATGGCGCGGAGAAGTCAGTCCCAATTTTCACTGCGTTGGCGGTGTCTGTCAGTGTCATTTTTCAAAGACATTTTGCTTCCCCAATAGCGGCATTGTTATCGTCATCACCATAAAGCAGCTGCGAGAAGTGTTCCCTCCATTACCTCTTAATACCATGGACATCTGTCACCAGATTTCCGTCTTCGTCCTTGCAGGAAGAGGCGCCGGTCTTTAAACCGTTAGTAAGTCGTCTTATTTTTTTGAAGAATTTTCGAACCTCATTCCTGTCTCCAAGCATCTCGATATCGTCACACACGTCTTCTACCTCTCGTTTTTTGCGCCTGAAAAGACGTTTCTCCTCCCTTCTCAACTCTTTGTATAGCTCCTTAGCAGCTCGCTATGAAACTGACTACAGGGTGGCTCAGTGTACTGCATTTTTTGCTTCAGTCGCATCGCGACACTCATGTTTAGAAATAAGATTCCAAAACATGTATTGGCTCATGGATAATCGATCTGCTTTATCCACATTCAACAAAATACTGTTATACAAGCAGGTGCTTAAACCAATATGGACCTATGGGATCCTGTTATGAGGCTGCTCAAGCTCCAGCAATATAATACACATTCAGAGATTTCAAAACAGAGTACTAAGATGTAACGTTAATGCGCCTTGGTACTGAGTCGGTTGTCGCCTCAATACAAAAAAATACCAAATCTCACATGGAAAGACTATATCACAATGTAAACAGTGAAGCCGCAATCCTAGCTGACCCCAGCGAATGGAAAGAAAGGCTTAAACGTAAAAAGCTGCACCAACTCGTGCAGTAGCCAACCTCTCTGCAGGCATTATGTAGAGCATCTTATAGTTTAATTGTGTTATACAAAACCCAAAACAAATTGTTCATTAGTTTATTCAATGTTAACTAGTTACAATGTGAAATAAATAAAAAAAAAAAAACTCTTGGTAGTACCACATGTTTCTCTGTCGACAGTGGTAGCCTAGCACCTCTTCGGCTGCTGTACGCTTAGAGCGGGAAATTTGCGTCCACGCGTATATCATCGAGTTGAGTGGTGTTTTGGGAAAGGAGGAGTGATAGTCGATTAGCGAAGGCGTCGGCTGTCCGTTGTGATTGCAGCTTTTCGACATCGAGCTTTCTCTGTGTACTAGTACGTACGTGTTTCGCTGCATAGAGGCGTGTGCTGACCTTGGCTGCAACCAAGAAGTGGTTCTAGTTGATGTTACCGCCACGTATTGTGCGTACGTCCAGTATACTGGAACCGTGCCACGTCGATCTCAACGTGATTAATTTGGCTACGTAAATTTTGATCAGGGGACAGCCAGGTGCCCTTATAAATTTCTCGATGCTGGAATCTGATGCTACTAACTGTCATGTTCCTATTCCTGTTTCCCTGAGTCAGTCTTCAAAAAGTTGCTGAAATCCGAGCAAGACGTTCTATATCACTGTAATACTTACTTACTTAGTTGGCTCTACAACCGATGATCGGTCTTGGCCGCCTCTATAAAGCCTCGTCAGTCGCTTCTGCAATGCGCGCGCCGGTGCCAGTTAGTAAGGCCAAGTGCAGACAGGTCCCCCTGTGCCTGGTCTTTCCAACGGAGATTAGGTCTTCCTCTTCTGCGCATTCCACCTCCCTGGCTCGAATAAAATATCCTTCAAGCCGGAGCACTTTCACTCATTTGCTCAACATGCCCCAGCCAGCGAAGCCGCTGGAGTTTTATGCGCTTGACTACGTCAATGTCGGCGTACAGCTCATACAGCTCATGGTACCATCTTATACGATACACGTCGTCCACGCATACAGGACCATAGATCTTTCTCTCGAACGCTCCCAACAGCCTCTCATCGTTGGTGGTTAATGTCCACGTCTCAGCGCCATACATTAGGACGGGAAGGATGAGTGACTTGAAGAGCGTTAGTTTCGTACGTCGAGAGTGGGCCCTACTTCTCAATTGCCTACTGAGCCCGTAGTAACACCTGTTGGCAAGAGTTATTCTTCGCTTGATCTCAAGGCTGACGTTATTGTTGGTGTTGATGCTGGATCCAAGATAAACGAAATCCTTGACGACTTCGAATTTCTAATTGTGACATTTTGTCCAAGACGCCGTGACTCTTTGTTTGTTGACACAAGGTATTTCGTTTTGTCCTCGTTCACCACTAGACCCACTCGACGAGACTCCCTCTCCAAGTTGGAGAATGCTGCACTGACTGCTCGCTGACTGCTCAGCATATGCTAGCAGCATGACACTCTTGTAAAAGATAGTGCCAGAGATGTCGATGTTCGCAGTTCGAAATTTTTTTTAAAGCATTAGGTTAAAGAAGCCGCAAGAAGTCACCTAGTATGAAACCTCTTTTGGTATCAAATGGCGCGGAGGTTAGTCCCAATTTTCACTGCGCTGCTGGTGTCTGTCATTGTCATTTTGTAAAGACGAATGAGCTTTGCAGGGATACCTGTTTAAGCCATATTCCTTCTTTCAGTGTATTTATCTTTTATCTAAATCAATATATTTAAATTCGAATATAGCTGTTCGCTTTTTGCAAGAAACCGTTGTTAGAAAAAGCTTTTCTTTACATCGGTTCTATGATGCTAGCTTATGTCCGTTTTGACATCATTGTTAATAATCACTCTTGATACCTTTTTCAACAAGCGAACACGTAAGCATTTATATTCAATAAAACCTGAAACTTTAATACAATATAAAACCCTTGTGTTATATTTTTTCTTATTTTTACTTTGCAAACACACCTGGGAGATTTTGCTTTGAATCCAGCCAATGCATTAACATTTTGGTCCTTCGAGCCGGATTGCACCACGTCTAACATATTTCTTCCATATTTTCACCTATTAGCATTGCGATCTACGATCTTCCCCTGGGTCTCTGCAAATAATTGTACAAGAATCCTACACAACATCCACGTACATACATACATCATCTACACAGCAGGTAGCAAAACGCTTACATCGTTGGAACCTCAGTCTTGCGTCAAAATTTTACTTGAAAGGTGCGTTTAGTTAGTTAAGTTAATTTATTGAGCAAATCGCGTTTAAAAATATTAAACCTAAAACAAACAGCCTAAAATTTATATACAAAAAAAAAACATAATAGCAACAACAAAATAGTGTGTATAACATTGGCATGCATATAAGTACAAGGTGTACCAACAAAACTGTGTGAAAAAAAAAGAACAATTTTTTTTTGTACCTAAGTGCCAAAGATACCAATAATTATCGGCGATCGCCATTTTCCAAAAATTAGTGAGTTGCTTTTTTCTATTTGTCAATTTTTAATATATATCAACAAAGTTTAATTCCGTTAAAGCGGATATCATTTATATATATGTAAATTTAATGTAGGCGGACCCTGTAATTCTTCATAAAACAGTTTGATTTCGTCTTCCAATCGAAAATAACATACCGTTAAAATTGTTGGTGCTTTATTAGTGCTTAGCTTAGTAATCATTTTTTCTATGCATTCTCGCTTTCGTTAAGCTAATACATATATATCAAAATTTTGAACATCCCACTATCGCTCTCATTTGTCGGTACATACATATAATTAAGCTGTACATTTTAATATATAGAGCAAACTCTACAAATTTAAAGAAAAGGTTGTTGAACTTTTGAACATATGTTTTTTAACCCTTATGTGCTACTTTTTACTTTCATATAAAATTTAAGAAACTATTTTTCTATAAATAACTAAAACAAATAAGCATTCAATCTTTTAAATATTCCATAATATTATCTTACATACTAACTAAATCAAAATTATTTACTTATTTACGCTACTTTAAAAATTATTCTACGCAAAAAGTGATGAAGTGTTTTTGAATATTTTTTGCATTTTAGTGATCAATAGTGAACAACGTAATTTCTTTGAAAATCATTTTCATATTTCTTTCTGTTTTTTGATTAAAATTTTTATTGAAATTAAATTTGATTTTTCTTTATTTTTTTGCACATCTTTACGATAATACGTTAAATAAATTGCAAATATGCCTACGCTAGATGATTTTATTAGAGCTTCAGATCAAATTTTTAAATTTGAATCTAATTTTTCAAACATAAAGCCTGAGGACCATACCAAATTCACTTTAGATGTTCAAGGTACTGAACTTAAAACACTATGGTCTCAAGTAAAAACAATTTACGACAAATGTCTAGCGTCGTTTGATAATTCAAGTGCTGAAGATATTACTGTTGTTGACTCTAAATACAATAATACCTATAGGTGCTATGTTTTATGTCTTGCTAAAATAAATGAAAAAATTCATGAATCTGATTTCATGGTGCCTACTCAGCGACAAACATCTACACCTCACAATTATTTTGAGCAAGAAATATCTCAATTTAGTAAGATATCTCTTCCACCGTGCGATATCGAAGTTTTTCATGGCGATTACCTCACTTGGCCAACATTTCGCGATTTATTCACAGCAATTTATATAAAGAATTCTCGCTTAAGTAATGTTGAGAAATTATATCATCTGATTCAAAAAACTAGTGGGGAAGCTAGAGAAATCGTTCAAAAGAGTCCTTTGACTAACGAAGGTTTTGAATACGCCTGGAAAAATTTAAGCGACGCATTCAATAACCAACGTATTTTGGTCAATAGTCAAATAAAAGTTCTTTTTGATTTGCCTGTGCTTTCCTTAGAAACTGGATCAGGTCTTAGGACATTACAACGTGGCATTAACAATTGTTTAACAGCTTTACAGCTTTATAGTGTTAATGTTTCACACTGGGATCCAATTATAATTTACCTTTGTATTCAAAGATTACCTCAAAATACTATTGCTTTATGGGAACAAGGTATTAAAAACAAGTCTGCTCTTCCTAAGTGGGTAGAGCTTGACGCATTTCTTACTACTAGATTCAGAACGCTAGAATGTGTCGAAGAATTAAAAGGCCCTAGTACTAGCAAACATATACAGTACAATACAAATAAATCGTTAAACCCCCACTTTAATAATTCTAAAAAGACCATGCATACGTATCATGCCAATGTGTCAAATTCGAATTGTGTCCTTTGCAGACAGCCTCATTTATTACGTGTTTGCAAACGTTTTCTCAATATGCAAGTAAATGATAGATATTTGAACGTAAAACGCTTCAATTGTTGTTTAAACTGCCTTTCTAAAACTCATCAACTTCGAGATTGTCAAAGTACATATAACTGCTCTGTATGCAATAAACGTCATCATACGCTATTGCACAAAGATTTTTCTTCAAATTCGAATGGTCAATCGGGATCACGTTCCATTGAAAATTCTCCTACAAACCTGCCTGCTCCGTCGGGGTTTCGCTCCACTGAGCCAGTGTCTACGGTTTCAAATGCTGTTTCGGGGTCACGCTCCACTCAACAAACTACAATATCTCAATCGAGGCCACGCCCCATTGAGCAACAAACTTTCCATCAACAAATACAGTCCACTGCTTTAAACAGTACTACAAATTCTCAAAGTTTTTCGACTTTTCGGGGTACTAGTGTTCTCTTAGGAACGGCTGAAGTTCATGTTTGTCATTTAGATTCATTTTATTTAGCTCGAGCATTAATAGACCCTGCGTCTGAAGCCTCTTTCATTTCTGATCGACTTCGTAAATTGCTTAAATTACCTACTGCTTCTGTTCAAGCTAAAATATCTGGTATTAATCAGTCTGTATCTGCAAATTCTAACAAAACTTGTTCATTTACTCTCGGTTCTCCTCTTGATACATCTATTCAAATAGAAGGCTATGCTCTCGTGCTACCTCAAATTACTGGAAATTTACCATCCGGGATAATTGAATCTCAACTTCGTAACCAACTACCTAATCTTAAGTGGGCAGATCCACATTTTTGGCAACATTCATCGGTCGATATTTTAATTGGAGCAGATTTATATCCTCATGTCATTCTCGACGGCATTCAACGTAAATTACTTGGTACCCTGACTGCTCAACAAACTATATTTGGCTGGATTTTAACTGGTCCAGTACCTACTTCCAACATTTCTTGCTACTCTACGAAAATAGAAATTTTAACAAATTATTCGTTAGATAATTTACTTACTCGGTTTTGGGAAATTGAAGAACTACCCAAAAAGAAAATTCTTTCGGACGCAGACAAATGGTGCGAAAATAATTACATTAAAACTACTCGGCGAAATGAAGAAGGTCGATATATCGTGTCTCTTCCTTTTAAAACTAATTATCCTTCAGAAATTCATTTAGGTTATTCGAGACAAAGCGCTTTACGGCAATTCCTTCGCAATGAAGATTCATTGCTCAACAAACCTGACTTTAAAGTTTTATATGATAAGGTCATAGAAGAGTATTCTATTTTAGATCATATGAAAGAAATTGATTCGCCTCACGATACAATTCAGGATTCCTTTGGACATTGCTACCTACCGCATCACCCTGTCATAAAACCTGAAAGTCTTACCACATCACTTCGTGTTGTTTTTAATGCCTCAAATAAGACTTCTAATGGATGTAGCCTCAACGATATGTTACATGTTGGACCAGTCCTTCAAGCAGACTTAGCCCAACTTCTTTTGCGATGGCGGCTATTCCAATTTGTTTTCAATAGTGATATTCAAAAGATGTATCGTCAAATTCTGGTCGATCCAGCACATAGATCTTTTCAACGAATTTTATACCGCTCTTCTCCTGACTTTGAAATTAAAGAGTATGAGTTACAAACTGTAACTTTTGGGGTAAACTGTGCACCCTATCTTGCGATACGAACGCTTCTACAGCTAGCAAATGATGTTCAAGATAGGTATCCCTTAGCTGCACATATACTTAGAAAGTCAATGTACGTCGATGATGTTCTCGCCGGCGCGCACAATCTGCAATCAGCTATCCAAGCACGCAATGAACTTATAGCTGCTTTAAATTCTGCAGGTTTTTCTTTACGCAAATGGACGTCAAACAGCAAGAAAATCCTTAATGATTTGCCTAAAGCACATTTATTAGATATTGAATTTCTCAACTTTGAAGATTCTAGTGTTGCAAAAACATTAGGCGTCCGTTGGAATGCGTGCATTGATAAATTTTACTTTAAAGTCCCCTCTATTCAGTGCAAAGGCTCACATACGAAGAGAGAAATTCTTTCTATGATCGCTAAACTCTTTGACCCTGTAGGGTGGTTGACACCTATTATCGTAATAGCTAAAATCTTGATGCAAATTGTTTGGCTCGATAATATAGGTTGGGATGATTTACTTCCGGTATCCACTGAAAAAAAATGGCAAGAATTTCTTGAAAATTATCCGCACATAAATATGATAAAAATTCCTCGTTGGATTGATTATACTCCAGAAGACCAAGTACAAATCCATGCTTTTTCTGATGCCTCAGAGAAAGCATACGGGGCGGCGATCTATATCCGCATCCGTAAACCAACAAACGTTTTTTGCACCCATTTACTTGTATCAAAAACAAGAGTAGCTCCGATAAAAACTGTTTCCTTACCAAGATTGGAGCTATGTGGGGCAGTCCTTTTATCTGAAATGCTTGATTCACTTATGCCTGAACTTGATATTATTGTTAATGAAGTTTTTTGCTGGACCGATTCAACTATTGTGTTATCATGGCTTCAAAAAACACCAAGTACATGGTCGACCTTTGTCGCTAACCGTGTTAGCAAAATACAACAGAAGCCATATGCTAAAAACTGGTTTCACGTTGATACACATGATAATCCTGCTGACTTATGTAGCCGAGGTCTCATTCCTCAAGAGTTAAATGAAAATTCGTTATGGTGGCATGGACCGGTGTGGCTCTGCTTAGATATGTCTGAGTGGCCACCTTCTAAATTAAACAATCTGGAAACATTAATAGAAGTCAGAAATGTCAAGGTTCTTAGCACGCTTTTAGATGTTGAAGATGATATTCTTGATAGATTTTCCTCCTTTTCACGAGCACTACGTGTGATTTCTTACGTGCTTCGCTTCTATCACAAAACTCATCGTCGTTTAAAAGATAAATTTAATTACAATACGGTTGCTATTTCGAATGCAGAAATACGAAACACAAAAAATTGTTTGATTTCTCTCTGCCAGAAAATGTATTTCTCGTCAGAATACAAATGTTTAGTCGACAAAAAACCTCTCAATTCGAAAAGCAATATTCTTACTTTGAATCCTTTCTTAGATAGGGAAAATATTATGCGAATTAATGGTCGTCTTGCACATTCTCCAACTCTTTCCTTTAGTGAAAGACATCCGATAATTCTACCATATAATAGTAAATTTTCTCATCTTTTAGTTTCATTCATTCATAATATAACCATACACGGTGGCAATTCACTCACTTTACGTTTGATTCGACAGGAATATTGGATTCCGAAAGCTAAAAACCTTATTAAAACATTAATTCATAAATGCAAAATATGTTTACTTGATAAAAAACGTAAAGCGTCTCAAATCATGGCTGCTTTGCCTCCAGAGCGCACTGTTCTCAATCGTGCGTTTCATAATACCGGGGTTGACTTTGCTGGCCCTTTCGAAATCAAAAACTATACAGGTAGAGCATGCCTTATTACTAAAGGTTACGTATGTATCTTTGTCTGCTTTTCGACTAAAGCTATCCATTTAGAAGCGGTTAGCGACCTTTCATCGCCTGCCTTTTTAGCCGCTTTCACTCGATTTACTTCACGTCGAGGATGTCCAGATACGATATATTCTGACAATGGTACCAATTTTGTTGGTGCGTCAAAGACATTTAAAAAGGACTTCGAACAATTCATGAAGCAATTTAGGGATTCTGTTTGTAATAGCTTCTCTCATCATGCAATCAAATGGAATTTCATTCCCGCTGGCTCTCCCCACATGGGTGGTTTATGGGAAGCAGGAGTTAAAAGTTTCAAACTCCATTTTCGTAAATTAGCTTCACCTCATAGATACACTTTCGAAGAGTTCTCAACACTTTTGTCTAGAATTGAAGCTTGTCTAAACTCTCGGCCAATTAGTCCCATGTCAGAAAATCCAACTGACGTATCTCCTTTGACTCCAGGTCATTTCCTCACAGGAGGACCACTTTTGGCTCCTCCAGAGCAAATTATTTCTGATAAATCAATAAGCATAATCAATAGATGGCAAAAAATGAAAGCTTTAAGCCAACAAATTGCTTTGAGATGGAAAGAGGAGTACCTTAAAGAGTTACATAAACGTTACAAGTGGCAATTTCCTTCCAGAAACCTTTCGGTGGACGACTTAGTTATTGTCAGTCAAGAAAATCTTCCTCCTACTTTATGGCGCTTAGGAAGAGTTCTTACAGTTTATCCTGGTAAGGATAAACGAGTTAGGGTCGCAGATATTAAAACTGATCGTGGGATCATCACTCGCTCTCTTACTAAATTAATTGTTTTATCAAACTAAAAACAACAAAACAAAAATTGTGCACTGTAACAGCTATCTTTTATATAACCTAGGTCAAAATGAACTCTAACATTACTACCGAAATCAACAACAAAAAATGCAGACTTTGCAAGCGGTCTCATCCTCTTCGTTATTGCCAAAAGTTCCTTGCTATGAACTTAGAAAAACGTCTTCGTGCTATTTTACTTCACCGATATTGCTCTAGATGCTTAGCGCATTCTCATATTGCTAAAAACTGCACAAGCAAACTGCTTTGCAAATATTGTAATCGTGGTCATAATTCGCTAATTCATGCTAGTAATCGTTTAAAAAAAGAGAACTCCAATAATCACGAAACAGGCTACAGCGATTCAGAGAGTGCCGGTCTTATTTCCGACTACATTAGCGTACGTAATGGTTAATACATCCAAACATTTGGCCAGAATCCTTTTAGATACTTGTTGCAGCATGAGTAGAATCTCACAAACACTAGTGCAACAGTTGCGTTTATCGGTGAGCAAAATAGACCAAGATGACGTCGTCTGTATCACGATCCTGTCTCCGCATGATAATGCTGTACGGCTAGAAGTATATGCAAAGGTCTGTCCTCCTTTTAACTTTAAAACTCCTATGGAGCACATTGATGAACGTATAAAAGAGAAATTCCACAATCTTCGACTGGCGGATCCTCATTTCAATCGTTCAACTGCGGTATCTATCATACTTGGATCAGAAATCTACCACAAAGTTATTAGACCTGGTTTAATTACAAATCCTGGCTTACCTCTTGCACAGGATACTGTTTTTGGGTGGGTCCTTTCTGGCCCGTGTCAACCTTAACCCAAGAACAGTCGGGTTCTTTTTAACCCTCTTGGTTTTTACATTAAACTACTTTTATTTTTTTTGAATATTTCACAAATTACCGTAAAAAAAAAAAAAAAGAAAAAGCTCAATGAATTAACTAACTTACTACGCAACATATATCCTGTAAATAAGTTTAAGATATTAAATGAATTAAAAAAAAAAAAAAAAAAAAAAAATATATATAATTTAATTTACTATAATTTACGTATTTCTAGTATTATTTTAAGTTCTCAATTATTTTTGCAGCGTGAGACACTGCAAGGGGGCCGGCAATGTTTAAGCCATATTCCTTCTTTCAGTGTATTTATCTTTTATCTAAATCAATATATTTAAATTCGAATATAGTTGTTCGCTTTTTGCAAGAAACCGTTGTTAGAAAAAGCTTTTCTTTACATCGGTTCTATGATGCTAGCTTATGTCCGTTTTGACATCATTGTTAATAATCACTCTTGATACCTTTTTCAACAAGCGAACACGTAAGCATTTATATTCAATAAAACCTGAAACTTTAATACAATATAAAACCCTTGTGTTATATTTTTTCTTATTTTTACTTTGCAAACACACCTGGGAGATTTTGCTTTGAATCCAGCCAATGCATTAACATACCAAAACCAGACATTGCGGCGTATAGGTGATCTCTAATCGTGCTGTCGAAAGCGGCTTTATAATCGACGAATAGATGGTGTGTGTCGATTTGTTTTTCTCAGGTCTTTTCCAGATTTGGCGTAGTGTGAATATCTGGTCGATTGTGGATTTACCAGGCCTGAAGTCACACTGATAAGGTCCAATCAGTTTGTTGACGATGGGCTTCAGTCTTTCACATAGTACGCTCGATAGAACCTTGTATGCGATGTTAAGAAGGCTTATCCCACGGTAGTTGGCGCGGATCGTGGAATCACCTTTCTTGTGGATTGGGCAGAGTACGCTGAGGTTCCAATCACTGGGCATGCTTTCATCCGACCATATTCTGCATAAAAGCTCGTGGATGCGTTTTGTGAGCTCTTCGCCTGCAGTCTTAAACAAATCAGCAGGCAGGCCATCTGCACCCGCAGCCTTATTGTTTTTCAGCCGAGCGATGGCTGTTAAGACCTCGTCATAGTCGGGCGGCGGTACTTCAACGCCATCAGTGATTGGGGTTTACGGAACAGCTTCCCGAATGGTGGGATTGTTGTCGTAATCACCATTTAACAGCTGCGAGAAGTGTTCCCTCCATAACCTCATAGTACCCTGGACATCTGTCACCAGATTTCCGTCTTCGTCCTTGCAGGAAGAGGCGCCGGTCTTCAAACCGTTAGTCAGGCGTCTTATTTTTTTTGAAGAATTTTCGAACCTCATTCCTGTCTCCAAGCATCTCGATATCGTCGCACACACGTCTTTCTTCCTCTCGTTTCTTGCGGCCAAAAAGACGTTTCTCCTCCCTCCTCAACTCTCTGTATCGCTCCTTAGCAGCTCGCGTTGAAACTGAGTGCAGGGTGGCTCGATATACTGCATTTTTCGCTTCAGTCGCATCGCGACACTCTTGGTCGTACCACATATTTAGCCGTCGACGGTGGTAGCCTAGCACCTCTTCGGCAGCTCTACGCATAGAGCGGGAAATGTGCGTCCACTGCGCGCATATATCATCGAGTTGAGGGGTGTTTTGGGAAAGGAGGAGTGAGAGTCGATTAGCGAAGGCGTCGGCTGTCCGTTGTGATTGCAGCTTTTCGATATCGAGCTTTCTCTGTGTACTAGTACGTACGCGTTTCGCTGCATAGAGGCGTGTGCGGACCTTGGCTGAAACCAAGAAGTGGTTCGAGTTGATGTTACCGCCACGTATTGTGCGTACGTCCAGTATACTGGAAGCGTGCCACGTCGATCTCAACGTGATCAATTTGGTTACGTGTATTTTGATCAGGGGACAGCCAGGTGGCCTTATGGATATCTCGATGCTGGAATCTGGTGCTACTAACTGTCATGTTTCTTGCCGCGGCGAAGTCGATCAGTCTCATACCGTTGTCGGTAGTTTCGTCATGGAGACTGAATTTTCCGATCGTCGAACCAAAGAGACCCTCCCTGCCCACCTTGGCATTAAAGTCGCCTAGCACGATTTTAATATCGTGGCGGGGGCAGTGCTCATAGGTTTTGTCGAGGAGCTCGTAGAAGTCATCTTTGTCACTTCGTCCTTCTCATCCGTCGGTGCATGAACACAAATCAGGCTGATGTTAAAGAGTTTTGCCTTGATGCGGATAGTGGCTAGGCGCTCGTTCACGGGCGTGAACCTTGAGACAAGATGGCGGAGTCTCTTCCCAACCACAAACCGGACACCAAATTCGTGTCGTGAATCATGACAGCTGTAGTAGATGTCACAGGATGCTCTTTTGGAGCAACCCTGTCCCGTCCATCGCATTTCCTGTATAGCGGTGGTGTCAGCTCGATATCGTCCGAGGACATCTACCAGCTGGATAGAGGCACCTTCCCTGTAAAGGGTCCGGACATTCCAGGTGCATATCCGTAAATCGTAGTCCTTTGGGCGTTTGCGGGGGTCGTCAACATTAGGGGAGTCCGTTATCCGAGGCTTCTTTATTGGATTCATTGGGGATTGTTTTTGACGTGGTGGGTTCCAAACCCGACGCACAACCATTCATTCAAGGTCAAGGAGAATCCCGCCGCACGCATTAGTTAGCTCACTGACGGTTGTCAGATCGCTATCCAGGGGGCGCCACGAGGAGGCTGTGTGTCGACTTGAGACGGAGAAGCGCAAGGATCGAATGTGGACTCTCCTGAGCCGGTCACAGACTTTACCTTGTGTTCTCCGCCCCCAAGGCCCCCCACTCACTGTAACTCACTGTAACTCAGTGAGAATATAACGGGAATGCGAAAATCCCATTTATATTTTTTCTTATGGGAATACAGTTTACGGGCAAATATCTCATCAACTATAGTTTCAGCTAAGCCAAGCTATCATTGAAAATATAATTTAATAAAATATATCCATTTTCCACAAGTCGTAGGCTCAGTAGCGCTTTCCCACAAAATCTCAAGTTTAATATTTTAGATAGGTCATTCCACTACAAAAATTTTAAATAAAAAATTCGAAATTTTTCGCAAAATTTATTCTGCTATTGAAAATGACAAACCACTCATGCGTAATAATTCAATTTTGTGCATTTTATTCTGCAGTGATTAATAGCTCGGGTCGATCGAAACTATAGTTGACGAGATATTTGTCCGTAAGTTATAGTTCTACCCAAAAATCTTCATTTTGTCTTATTTCAAAAACTTAGCAAATGATAAGAAATGAATCTGGTTTTTGTATTCAGCGATCTGGAATTTTGTAATCCAATGTAATACCAACAAAAAATGATGTTAACATACGAAAAAAATAATATATGTAAAATGAAAATCAGGGATGAGCGGTATAAATACACTGTTTATTAGACTTTGAACATAACAATTATGAGAGATAAAACGATGTTTTATATTCGATGGTTAATATAAAAAGAAAGCTTGATAGGACCATTACTATACAGCATACCATACCTACCCATTTAATAGAAGTTGTGTGTAGTGTTACGTCGATAGGAGTAAATACATATACTTTTTTCGAGCACTGAGTACTTTTTGTACTCTATAGTTTCAAATGAGTATTTACTTGGGATCGAGTAAAACACATGCGTATTTACTTGTAACGATGGCAGAAGAATTAGGAAAGTAGATGCATTTTGACAAATAAGAGGAACTTTGACAAATGGGAAAACATTTGTTTGATATTATTCTTTTTTTCTTGCAACAGAGTTGTATGTTTATGGTTCATTATTAAGTGAGAATTTATAAAAAAAAAAATTTATGTAGTATTAAAAATTTATATTCGCAAAATTATATTTAAAATATAAATTCCAACAAACTTCAAAACAGTGTTGCATGTACATAAAACGAATTACTGGCTGCTTTTATCCTATATATTAACTCTTTTAGCACCGTTCAAGTTACTCAATAATGTTTGTTTATAAAAAAAAACAAATTTGTGTAACATTGTTTATACTTTGTTTATCACAAATAATACAAATAAAACTTATACTAGCCATAAGAAGTAGTATTAAACAACTCCTACTAAATTTCACTTTGAACTCATTTCACAAAATGCATCTCTAAAATGTTCCTCTTACTTGTCAAACATTCAAAATGCCTACTTTTTGAAAAAATGTATCTATCATCCCTACCATGCTTGTAACTCAAATTTATTGTTGCGAAATTTAAAAATTTTTAATATGAAAATAATTTTGATACTTAATAAATCAACTCTGAAATTTATAAAGCCAACGTTTGCTAGTAAAACCATGGCAGACAAATTAAGAAGGTAGCTGCATTTTGACAAGTAAGAGGAACTTTGACAATTGGGAAAACATTTCTTTTGGTACAATTTTTCTTTTTGCAACAGCGTTATATTTTCATGGCTCAATTTTTAAGTGAGAATTTATAAGAAAATAATTTGCATGCACATAGAAAGAAGAAGTTGCTGCTTTTTATATTATTCATTAACTCTAAACATGTTCAAGGTATTTGCTTATAAAGAAAACAAATTTAAATAACATTAATACTTTTTTTATAATAAATAAAATTTATAATTTAGTACTAAGTAATAAAAGTAGTATTAATAATCTACTAATAACTCACTCTTTTGTTCCCATTTCAAAAAATACATCTCTAAAATGTTCCTCTTACTTGTCAAAAATTCAAAATGGCTACTTTTTGAAAAAATGCATCTAACTTTAAGAAAAACTATACTTCATTTTCATACTTCATAATGAGCTTCAGTGGCATTCAAAATAAGTTGGCAACCGTTTTTTTAAGTACCGTTTCTAGTGACAATTTGGAACTTATTTTTCAAGAAATAATAGGAAGTTCTTCCTTAAAGCAAATGTTCATTCTTCTTTTTTTAAAATCAAGCATTATTTTTTTGGAGTTTTACTATGCAAAGCCATTCAAGCTCATCTTGATTTAAAAATATTCACAGAAATTTTTTAGCATGAATTCATAAATTTTATAAAGGTTTTTCTATGTAAATCAGAAAACAATTTTAACATGAATGTAAGTAAATTTGATTTGAAATAATTTTATACATATATTTCTTTTTTATTTGATAACTTTAAATTGTTTTGGAAAGAATGGGATGAGTACGATACGAATAAATATCGATATTTTTAGTCAAATATTTGAGTAGCATCGATACTATTACTCTATATTTTTAATGATTACAGGTATCGAGTAAGCCATGGTAACGTCGTAACACTCCCTACAAGAACAATATCGGCCATCTGACCCATCATTTGTGTAGTACTACTACTAAAAGTATCAGTTAAAAATTTTAAAACTAGCTAGTTGTGTGTAATATTAAGGTGCCATTAAGTTATATGGGGAATTTTTTTTTTCGAAAAATCTATTGATGAAACCCCCTTGATCGGTTCGTTATACCCAAAAAATAATCTGTGTAAAATTTCTGGTCAATTGGATAAGGGGAAGTGGTACCCCAAGAGCTCCCAAATTTGGAAAAAACGGGTTTTGTGCACAAAATTCATATTGGATTGTTTATATCTCAGACATATTTTATTTTTTTATAATTCATTCATATAGAATAAAAGAAAAAATAAGTTGAAATTACCCGATTAAATCTAGCAAGTTTTACAAATGTAATTATCCGCACAACTGCTTTTTTTTCTTATTCGCTAAAAAAAAAACATAGTATCAGTTGCATAGTCGTTCATTGGAATATGAAACCAATTTTTTCTGTCGAGAACTCGAAACACTCGCTAGCTCTCGAAAGTTGTAGGGTCAGGAACTATAATTTCTATGAGTGAATTATTCCTCGTTGATAGATCTATAAATTTTGTAAAGACAGTTTTTATGTAAAATAAAAAATGTCTGAAATATAAACAATCAAATATGAATTTTGTGCACAAAAACCGTTTTTTCCAAATTTGGGGCATCACTTCCCCTTATCCAGTTGACCTGAAATTTTACACAGATTATTTTCGCCGCGGAAAATTTTCCGACTTTCGAAAATTAATGGCACTCTAGTGTAATATATTGTACAATATGCTGTAAAAATCTATTTAAATATGAATAAAGAAACAGTAAGAAATGCTTAAAGTCAGGATTCAAATTTATTAAGTTAACTTAATTTTTTAACTTATTTTTACAGATGTTTTTATGGTAGAAAGAAGACAGGAGTTCGAAAAGGCTGTAAGGGAAAGCGTCGAGTTAAGCCCAAATATATTTAATAAATAAAATAAAAATTGTATCAATTAAACATAAAATTACACTAAATTTATTGAATGTAAAAAAATTAAAAAATAAATATTTGAATTAAATTTAATATTAAATTTATTTAAATAAAATGAAAAAAATTTGTAGGGTAACGCTAAACGGTATGCCTGACGACAAATATTAGGTTAGTTGATTGGTGTATAATTCCCTGACGTTCGAAATAAGAATTTTTTATTTTTTTTCTTAAACGTTATAAATTCATGGTTTTATTTATTTAAAAATAATATAATGAAAGGGTTTTGATGCGATTCGGGTTCACCAAGTTAATGGTGCAAATATGAATAATAATATGACAAAAATGAAGTATGTGTGGGCGGCTTTTATAGCCGTTACCACTGGAAAAAAGGAAAAGCTTAGGGATATATATATTTACATTGAAAGCTTAAGACTATTACTAGATTGAATTCAGATTTTAGTACAAGTACTAGAATATTCTAATTTACAAAAATAATAGAATATTGGCAAATTTACAAATAAGTGCAAGTAGGAATTTTAGTTCATTTGGAACTGTGTCCAACAATTGGGTATATGCTTATTAGTACTGACGGGTCTGAAAGAGACCAATATATTATCTCAGTATACCAACTTGTCGTGTGAAAGAAAGGGATAAAAACTCACATGTATGTAGTGGCAGAATATAGCGGCAGAGCAGATAGAAATAGAAAGATAAAGAGCAAACACATTGAAAGAGAGAGATCAAGAAACACCAACAGAAAGAGAGAGAATAATATCGATCAAGATTAAGTAACCAAGATCAGTTCCGTGGATGTAGACTTGCGCGCCGCTACTAGAACTAGAACTCTGAATTATCCAACCTAAACATTTTTATTATTATAAAATCTACTTGTACTGCACTAAATACTTTTTTAATATTAAACAACATTGAATTCTCAACTATTCTTTCATTTACTACATGGCGGCTCAACCGGGATTCGCCCAAATAAAAAAAAATAGATAAAAATTGAGTTTGCCGTTAGCTCGTGGCTAGCGGAACGAAGCGAAAGTAGCGTGGTTTGCGTTTTTCGTAAAAAACAAGCATAGCCGAAATTAAAACACTAATTTAATATTTATTTCAACTTAATACGACTAGCTGTTGCTGTTTGTTCTAGTATGGGCTCAAGACGTAAAACTTTGCAGCGTAGTAACGAATCCGTGGGGTATGCAGACTATGTACGGCAGACACCGGAGGAGGCGGATAATTCTAATATGAAATTCAATATATCAGATGTGGAAAATATAATTCGAAAATTTTCGGGCGAGGATACGATGAACGTGAAGAAGTGGACGGAAGAATTTGAAGCATACGCTGACGCATTTCATTGGAATGCTATGCAAAAATTTGTGTTTTGCAGAAAATCCCTTGCGGGTGCCGCGAAACTTTTTATTGAATGCGAAGCCAAACCGGTGTCATACGGTGAACTAAAAATCGCGCTAACACGGGAATTTGAAATCAAAATGTCAAGTCGTGACGTACATAAAAAACTTCAAGAAACAATAACAAGAGATAGCGAATTATGCCGTGAGTTTCTATACCGAATGCTTGATATAGCTAGTCAGGCTGACGTAGATAATGGGTCAGTTTTCCGTTATGTGATCGATGGCATTAGGGATACCGTTGCAAATAAAACCATTTTATATGGCGCACGTACAGTCGCAGATTTTAAAGAAAAATTTAATATTTATGATCAAATGAGGAAAGAATATTCCGACAAAGGAAGCAAAACCGGTTATGGAAATTTAGGTGCGACTATTGTAAGAAAAGATGCTAGGGCCAGTAGAACACGTCATTGTTTTAATTTTGGGTCTTCAGAGCACGAGTTTCACACATGCCCCGAAAAATCTAAAGGTCTTAAATGTTTTAAATGCAACAATTTCGGTCACAAAACAATTTCGGTCAGACTGCCCAATGCAAGTAAAATTAGTGACAAACTTAGTCCAGAAAGTTGATATGAATCTGCCAGTATCTGTAAACCACGTGTTGTTGACACGGGGAGTGACGTGTGCGTTATTGAGGAATGTCAGGTGAAGAAAATTGAACCTCTTTTGGTAACGGGTAACTGTTATACATCGTTAGCAGGTATTGGAGCTAGCGTCCGAGTTAAAAGATTGTGCAAAACTAACGTTTGCATTGATGGTGTGCAATTTGAGGACGTCGAGCTTTGTATCGTCAATAGCAATTTTATTAAACCTGATATTATAATTGACATGAGCTTGCTCAGCAAAGCCGTCGTCAAAATCCAACATGGAACAATAAGCATTTCAAAAGCAAAGGAGGAGACAGAATCAAACGCTATGGAAAACGAAGACACGCCAAACTGTTTTTTACCTGAAATTAATGCAGGCATATTCGAAACGCAAGATAATTTACCTAATTTGTCTACTGTGCAGAACGCGGATGTTCGAAACGCCGTACGAGATTTGGTTGGAAACTACCATCCGAGTCCAGCGCAGTCACCCGTGATGTTGAAAATAGTTCCGATCGATGAAGAGCCAGTCTATCGACTACCTAGGCGATTTCCTCCAACCGAAAGGAAATTCATTGACGAACAGGTACAGCAGTAGATCCGAGATGGAGTTGCACGACAAGGTGTGTCAGACTACGCCAGTCAGGTTGTCATCGTCAAAAAGAAAGATGGAACTTCTAGATTGTGCATAGACTATCGGGCGCTAAGCAAGAAAATTCATAAGGATCGGTTTCCGCATCATCTAGGATCAAATCGACCAATTCCAAGATACCCTCTACTTTACAACATTAGATTTAGATAATGGATTTTTCACGTCACCATCGAAGAAAATAGCAGAAAGTTTACGGCCTTTGTTACACAAAGTGGGCAATTCGAGTTCTTGAAGGTACCTTTCGGCTTATGTCTAGCACTTTCCAGAAGTATATCAATTATGTCTTCAGAGATCTCATACGCGAAGGTATTGTAATTATTTATGTTGATGATATAGTAGTGCCGTCGCATACCATCGAGGAAGGCCTGCGTTGTTTGGGTCGAACGTTAGATGTGGCTGCAGCAAATGGATTACGGATCAAGTGGAAAAAATGTCAATTTATGCAGGAGAAAATTGAGTTTCTGGGTCACCGTATCTACAAGGGCACAGTGGAAACTTCTAGCGCAAAGACAAAAGCTGTTGTTAATTTTCCAGTGCCAACCACAGTGCGACAACTGCAAACCGCAAAGTATATACCGAATTTTGCCATAAGGGCTTATACCGTTGACAGAGTTGATTAAGGAAGGGAAACGGCTTGTACTTGGCCAAAGCGGGCTAGAAGCTTTGACGGACCTGAAAAACGCACTAGCAACGGAACCCGTGCTCAAAATCTTTAAATATGGTTCAACGACAGAACTCCATACTGACGCAAGTAGACAGGGTTACGGTGCTGTACTTCTACAAGCAAGACGACGACAATAAGCTTCACCCTGTTTTCTATATGAGCAGAAGCACAACTAACGCTGAAAAAAATTATTGCAGCTATGAGTTAGAGATTTTGGCAGTGATTGAGGCTATTAAGAAGTTCCGAATTTATCTACTAGGACAGAAATTTAAACTTGTGACTTACTGTAAAGCCTTCGAGTGTACGATGAAAAAAAAGGATCTTACATCCAGAGTTGCCAGATGGGCATTGTTACTAGAAGAATTCGATTATCAAGTGGAACATGGAGCCGGAACTAGCATGAAGCACGTTGACGCGTTGAGTCGCAATCCTGTGGTTATGTGTTTTTGGGAATGACAATGAATTTTTAAGAAAGCTAATGACAGCACAATGACGCGATGAAAGTTTAAATACAATTTTTGATATTTTGAAGAATGGTCCTCATAAAGATTTTGTGGTTCACCATGGCTTACTCTGTAAAAATGTTAATAATTATATTTTATTTGTCGTTCCAGACTCCATGAAGTCTTCCATTATTCGTGATGCCCATGAAAAAGGTCATTTCCATTCGCAACAGCTTTCAGGACTATTGCAAAGCTCACGGTACGAAGCGGCATTTCGTAACTCCTGGGGTACCTCGTGGTAATGGGCAAATTGAACGTCTGCATTCAACAGTAATTTCTGTGTTGACCAAAATCTCCATGGACAGTCATGATAAGTGGTTTCAACACACAAAGCCTCTCCAAAGAGTAATTAATTCAACGTATCATCGTTCAATCAAAACTATACAATTTCAACTGATGGTTGGAGCACAGATGAATACAGGTGAAGAATTTAAATTAATGCAATTAATAGAAGAGGAATTCCAGAAACAGTTTGAAGATTCAAGAGAAGAGCGACGAAATCAGGCCAAACACGCCATAGCTGAAGTACAAGCGGAAAATTCGAAACAGTTCAACAAAAGGCGCAGATCTGCAACGAAATACAAAGTGGGAGATCTGTGGCCTATTTCACCAACTTACAAATATGTGAATTGTAAGGAAATTCTCACAAAATTGTAAAAAAAATCTTTAAATGTGGTTTCACCCAATTCCTACAATTGTGAATTCAGACTTGTAAATAACAAGTACTTGTAATAACAAATTTTTCAATATTTGTTTCACCAAACAGGATTTGTAGTTGTAATTTACAAGCAACAAATTTGTAGAAATGTTACTATTTTGTAGTTTTTTGTTTCACCAAACGGACGACTAATCACAAATTTGTAACATTTGTAAGAATTTCTTACAAAAAAAAAAATCGCCTGTAAAATGGCTACAATTGTTTATTTTTCATTTTTTGACATACTTTTAGCAGTATGTTTTTATATTTACAGTTTTTAATCAGCATCTTAAGAATGTAGATTAATTTAAAAAAAATTTTAAAAATAATAAAAATGTCTACCAAAGAGCATAGCCGGGTTTCCATGTCAGAAATGCCCCCAAACCGAATCAAGTTTTGCATGGATCCTTTTGAAGCACTTGATTAAGAATGAAGCACTTGATTTGGCTAAATTGTCAGACCATTATTATTTGCAATTTTTAATCCGCCATTACGATTTTGTAAATTTCGTTTTTCGCGTTTTTCAGCCTAACTAGCCATAAAAAAAATCTGAAAAAATTCACAGTGATTTTTTGGTTTTGGAGAAACATTTGAAATTTTTTCCCGAATTTTCTAACGTGAAATTGGCGATGAAAAAATCGCGAAAATTTTTATATGCGAGTTTTTAATACTAAAAATAAGTTTACTACTCTGATTTTTCTTATGTAAACAAGTCGCTTCCGAATGCTCATACTCCAATTTTTTCCAAGGTGTGGACGGGAGTCAAAAAATTAAAAACGGAAATAGGCATTCCATATGAAATGCCATAAGGCCATGAAAAAATCAATTACAGCTATTAACTAGCAGCATCAAAAATTTTTTTTTACCACCCTAGCAAAATTGTTAAACGCAAGAGATAAACAATTTTTGAGTATACACTTTTCCTCCATCTTTCACCCTTCCTCTTGAAAATGGCCGTTAAAACGAGAACCGTTGGAAAAACTATTATACTGTCTTTGGAGAAAATGTTTCTTGCTAAAAATTGTAGGGGATCCCAAAACATCGGAATAACCTACGAGGTACACTTTTTCCAGAATAATGCAGAAACCGAATTTTTTACATTAGAACCAAACCACCCACTCTACGTAAGTAAATCATGGAATTGTTTGTTGTTGTAATTGCATTAGGCTTTATTTATTTACATAGGAAAAATTAGAGTGGTAAACCTATTTTTAGTATGAAAAAATCGCATATTAAAATTTTCGCCATTTTTTTCATCGCGAGTATCGCATAAGAAAATTCGCGAAAAATTCCAAATATGTCTCCAAAACCAAAAAAACACTGTGAATTTTTTCAGATTTTTCCTATGACTAGTTAGGCTGAAAAACGCGAAAAACGAAATTTAAAAAATCCGCCATTACTCATTAAAAATTGCAGATAATGGTCTGACAATTTAGTCAAATCGTTCTTAATCAAGTGCTTCAAAAAGGCCCATGCGAAACTTGATTCGGTTTGGAGGCATTTCTGACATAGAAACCCTTTTAAAATGATTTTATTTTTCTTTATGTATATATTTATAAAAAAAAGAATTTTAAAAATAATTAATTTTAAAATTTTTAGGTAGAAATACTTCTTAATCAAAGAAGCCGCGAAAATTTTAATTTGTTCGCTCATCGATAAATGTTATCATACATTAGTGTCACAAATTTGTATAAAAAAATTGGTTATTTACAAGTCATACGAAAATTTCGTGAAACGTCATTTTTTTTACACTTGTAATCTACAAGTGCTCTCTTACAATTTTTGTTGCCTCTTATTACAAATTTGTGAATTTGAGAGTTGTAACTTATGAAACGAAAAATGGTTTTACACATTTGTAATTGTAATTCACAAGCACAAATTTGTAATTGTAAATTGTATTTGGTGAAATAGGGCACTGGTAGCGATTGAACGTGTGCAGTTTACAACGGGCTCGAAAATCCGTCCGAAATTCTTTGGACCGTATCGCATTGCTGCAGACATGGGGTTTGATCGTTACGACGAGGAGAACACGAAGTCCCGAAAACCACCAGCACCAGTGTCGACAAAATGAAACCCTGGACAGATGACAATGATACCGAATGGGCAGATGAAGAGAATTGTGAAAACGGTGATGAAGTTTCTAAACACTCATCTGGGTCGAATGAGTGATTTGGATGACCGAGTGTAGTGGCAGAATATAGCGGCAGAGCAGATAGAAATAGAAAGATAAAAAGCAAACACATTGAAAGAGAGGGATCAAGAAACACCAACAGAAAGAGAGAGATCAAGAAACACCATCAGAAAGAGAGAGATCAAGAAACACCAACAGAAAGAGAGAGAATAATATCGATTAAGATTAAGTAACCAAGATCAGGTCGGTGGATGTAGACTTGCGCGCCGGTACTAGAACTCTGAATTATCCACCCTAAACATTTTTTTTAATTATTATAAAATCTACTTGTACTGAACTAAATACTTTTTTAATATTAAACAGCACTGAATTGTCAACTATTCTTTTATTTACTACATGTATGGGAGAGTTGCAGTTATATTTTTGCCGGGGCTCTGTATGAAATAATTGAAAGTTTTCAAATTTCTAACTGATACTTTTAGTAGTAGTACTACACAAATGATGGGTCACATGGCCGATACTGTTCTTGCAGAGTATAAATCTATAATTAAGTAACTGTTATCTAAATGTTTAGTTCATTAGTAATTAGGTAGGTAAATAATTCAAATTGTATTTCGAGAGTTCAAGATATGGGAATACCATCAGTGGTCGAACACATCTATCTTCTGGCGTGGACAGGAAGTATGGTGGTGCAGCACATGATTCACATGTGTGGCGTCTTTCCTCAAGTATTTGAGACAATTTTGAGAATGGTGACAAATCATCTTGGAAAATTAAGGTGAAAAATTTTGTATACTTTTAATTTATTAAAGCAATGTATCTATATATCTATTTTAAATTTTTCTGATTTTAGGTGACCCTGAATACCCATTAGAGCAGTGAATTTTGATGCCTTTTCGAAGTACTACAGAAAAATAAGCTGAAAGCTGTTTTAATGAAAAATTTTGGAAAGAAAGATCCCCGGTTGAGCGCGTCTTTGTCATAAGCGAATAAAAAGTAATTTGCTACCTCAATAAAATAAAAATATTCTTTAATAAAAACTATGTGCATTTAATGAAAAAATTAAAGTTGTTGAAAATTCATTTATCTGAAAAAACTTAAAAATAAAATGTTACACTTACGGTAAGAATTTTTTTGGTACTCGATTTATTTGTCGACTTGTTTTTGGTGCAGACTTCTACGGGACGGGTGCTCCAAAACAAAGAAAAAATCGATACAAATATAAACATATGTATAATTTTCTGTTAGATAGACTATTATCAAGCCATAACAGTAAAAAATGACCATTTAGTAAAGCTTTAATTAAAAGAACACGAATTTTGCCCCAAAATGGTCTCTTCTAAGGGCTGTAAAAAAAAAATAATCAACTTGCGATCGTAATGATAGGATATCTTATAGAAAAAATATTTCTGAACAAAATAAGCCTAGGTAGAACAAATCCATCCAGTATTTCAAAAGCTAAAACACTCGCCAATTTGAAAAGTATTTTTCGAAAAAAACGCGTTTAGAGAACCGTGCAGGTGTCGCGCATTACATTGGTTTGCGTATATTTCAAAAACTATATATTTTTTAAATAAAATTTTTGATACGTATTCTAGACACTATATTTTATGCAAAAAAAAAATAATTTTTTGGACCCGAGCAATGGACATGTCCCCTTAAAGATCAAATAAGTAAATATATGTATTGTAAAGCTTATATACAAACCATATATAGTGCCGATCATATCATTTGCGACCAAAATCATTTGCACTTTAACCTTCATCCGTCCCTAGTGCCAATTTGATACTTTTTTAGACTTTCAACGTGAATATCTTGGATATCTGTGATTATTTTTGGTTCAAACTTTGCGACTTTAGTTTTTTGTCTTTAAAATTTGATACACTTTTACCCTGAATAGACGAATAGGCCAGTAATTGGCAAAATTGTTTTGGCCAATGATTCGACCGATATGGCTACTATTTTTGGGCAGATATTGACCTAAAGTTCGTCTAGGGTCCTTGATTTGTTGATATAAACTTTTATTTCAAGTAGCCCCACAGGAAAAGTCCAGCGGTGTAAAATCTGGCAAACGCGAGTGCAAGTCAAAAATAAAAATGATGAGTGAAGTGGAGCGCCATCTTGTTGAAACCAGAAGTGCTCCATACCATTTTCAGAAACAACCGGCTTCAAAACATCAAAATAACTTCTCTACTGGAAAATTGAGAAATTATTTTGAATGTACAACTGAACAATTTCAGAGCGTTCTTTCGGAGTGTACTGTTCCATGGTTATGGTATGTCATTAGTCGATCTGACAGCGCTATCAAAAGTTACAGCGTTATCAGATGCTTCCACTTTAAATGGCCTACCCTGTAGTGGCGAGCAGATTGATTCCGAATATGGACAAGCAGCAGGAATTGCTTAAAGTAGCTTCTCGGGATGAAAATGTATTGATATGGTCAAAAAAAAAAAAAAACAATATTCCAGAGATCCACCACCGCCAGCAACAGAAAATATGAACAATTCATTTATTTTATGCTCTGCTACAGTTAAAAAATATCAAATGCAATAGACAGTAAAATCCAATACCTTTTTTAGGGCCACTGTATGCGTCTTCACGTTGTACTGATGTATTATCATCGCTCATGCTTTTCATTGAATTTCAATGTTTGTGAATCATGTGCAGAGCTATTAAATGGGTCAGTTTTTTAGTGCCTGTGGATTACTTTGCATTTTTAGTTTCAGCAATTGATGAAAAGGAGTAAAAGGATAAAGTCTACTGTCGTTATCCTAACTGTGCAAAGTTTGGGTAATACGAAAATTGCTACTATAAAAAACTTTGCAAATGAGCCAAATCAGACCATAAAAATACATTTTCGAAATATCTCGACTCCAGCGCCCCTTTGCCAGATTCATTTTTAGTAAATATTTTTGTTTCTATGTAGCTAGTATACATATATTGTGAGTTAAATCGGATCATAAATACAATTTATCGAAATATCTCGACGTCACAAAGTGCTTCGAAACCATACAAAAAATGGACAAATATAGGAGTTGATTGATTTTAATGAAAATTTACATATGCAGTAATTTTGGGTCACTGAGCTCAAAAACGAAATCAGTTTTCTTCTAGACCCTACCATTTTTTCAGAAATCCATATTTTGTTCGATTTCAAAAAGAAATGTTTTAAAATTACTAAAAAAAATTTTGATCAGAAGTATTTTTTTCCAAATTTCCAATAAATTGGACTTAAAATTAATTTCGTATTTTTTTTCCAATATTTTGTGCCATATTCGAGATATTTTAAAAATGTTCTATAATTTGGGAAATTTTTTAAAGATTGCATACTTAGTAATTGTTTCTTGAAATAGCTTTAACTAAATTATTACAACAAAAAGTATTGAAATTTAAAATATTTCATTTATTTTTAACCACTATTCTCTGAAGAGTCTTCTGTTGATGAATCAATTAACGATTCAAAAAGATGGACATTTTGTTCTGACTGCTCGCTGTTAATGTTGTATAGCTCGATGTCATTATTCCTAAAAATTTAATTTTTGATTTAATAGACCGCCTTAAAGATATTCGCAAATCAGAAAGCACAAGATATTTTCGTAATATGTGTTATACGAAATTTTCGAATATTCTTGGGGCTCGCTTCCAAAGATTCCTCTGAAAAACAACCTTAAAAAAAATCAAAAAATTTATTAAACATGTAATTTGTTAAATAAATGTTTATCACTTATCGGCAAATTGAAAAATTTTATAACCTCACATCCTTGACCTTTAATAGCTCTTCATTACATTAATACAATATTATTTCCAACTTTTTCTTTAGCAATTGAAAAATAGCTTTAAACTTATTTGTTGTACTGGCACTTGTCCAGCAATTGTATAAATCAGAATATTTCAAATATAATTCCATTTCTTTTTGTATGGCGAAATTCTGCATTTCAGACTCATTTCAACGAAATGTTAAATTTACCTGAAATGAACTCTCGTGTGTCCGCACTATAAGACAGCAATTTTCAAATTAGGCAGACGTCAGTAAATAGAGACGAACACAAAACATTTTCTCCTGTGCTCGGTAGAGGTGGTTACATTCAGCTTGTTGCAGAGTTGCTGGAAAATAAATCTTACAAGACCCCTATTTTGTACAGCACTTCTACAAAACCAATGTATTTTTAAAAATCTGATTTTGACTCGCACGGCTCATATATTGTAAATAAATACACATACATAAATAATTCATATCAAAATTCTTTTGTTTCGTTTTTTTTTATTCCATGCAACAAAAATTCGAAAAAAGTCGATTAATCGACTTTCATGAACTTAAAAAGTCGATTAATCGACTTTGAATTTCTGATCAATTCAAAAGTCGAAAATCGATTTTTCTTTCCAGTAGCACATCCCTACTCCCATTATAGCATCACCCTAAGCCCAAGGTTATGTTGGTGCTGGCTGTTTTTTTTTTACTCTCGTGCTCGGTCTAGGTGGTTACATTGAGTTCATTGCAGAGTTGCTTTTGTCGAAATGTTCTCGTTTGTGTAATACTATTTTGTATGTAATGATGCGGTTTTGTAAAATAACTCATAACCCTGAACACTTGGCGTGCTCGGTGATCATTGCACCCAGCATATCGTGTTCGTTGAGAGAGTGAATAAAAATTCTCTCTTTGTTTTCGATGCAACAACAATTTCATGGTGTTCGCCGAGCAAAATCTGAACATAACCACAACCTAAGCGCCTGGTTATATTGGTGCTAGATGTTCGACGAACACAAAACATTATCTCCCGTGCTAGGTGGTTACATTCAGCTCGTTGCAGAGTGGTTTTTTTTCAAAATATACTCGTTTGTTTAATACTATTTTATATGAAATGATACTGTTTTGTAAAATAACTCATTGTCACCCTGAATACTCGGCGTGCTCGGTGTATAATGCACCGAGCATATCGTGTTCGGTGTGAGAGTGAGTACAGACTCTCTTTTGTGTTCGGTGCAACAACAATTTCATGGCCGAGCATACCCGCAATATAACCACAGCCTAAGCATATTATAATTGGACCCTAAATTACAATAGCGCGTCATACCAGTGAAGCAGTGGCAATTTGCAGCGCTGCTCTGGTTAGCTCCATTTATAAATTTATTAGCAGTGAACAGCTGATTTTAAACATTATTTAAGAGAAAATAAAATTTACGATATGTACAATTTTTACCAATTAAAAGTACTTACGATTTAGTAGTAAAAAAAAGTTATTGCTTCAACTTACATGAGTACTTGCGAGCAGAGAACGAAAACAAACAACTGTTCCTTTTCATTTCGTTCTGCTCATTCACAACAAAACACAAAACGATTGAAAGGGCGAGGATACAAAACCATTTCTTATTTGTGTTTAGTTTGTGCTCATGACCTAATTATATACAAAACAACAATTTACAGTGAAAAAGGGTAGGAAACGAAATGCGAATAATAATTCTTTTTGTAATGTACAGTAGTTCTTTTCATGACCGTTTAACGTTCTACTGGCGTAGGATATAGGCTTACCATCTTGACTAAGTACAGCTCTTATAGCAATATTACTCGCATCAGTTGTTAGGACAAATTTTTTGTTAAAATCTGGGTAGGATAGTAATGGTTTGTTCATATTTTCTTTAATTTTTTAAAAGATTCAATATATGAGTGAAAGTTTTATTATGAAAGTCCTTTTATTTACAAAAAGGTATTTTATTCAAAACTTAAACTTAAGATTATTTATAATTTTATTTAGAAATAGACATATTTTTTGAGTGCGACAATGTAATAATTATTATATGAGCGAAGTTAATATTCACGCATCACTGAGAGAACAGCAACTCAAAAACTAAAAACTAGATAGCTTAAAAACTAACTGCATAGCTAAATGATCTGCAAACTCTCTGAGCTTAAACCTCTTATACAATATAGGATAAGAGATAAAGATTCAGGTGCAGTCTGGAAACAGTGGGACTATGTCACTTCTCCCATTTTTAAATATTGCAACGCCCTCATTGCAGTTTTTAGTTGTGTAAATTTTTATTTTTTTTTTTTTAAATAAATTTTGTTTTTAAATCAAACTTATTATCCAAAAAAAAAAACAAAATAGGTATGGAAAAATTACAATGTGTTTTTTTTTTCTTTTTTTGATGATGCTTTTGTATCTTTAAATAATTTTAGTTTTAATGAAATTTTAATTTCTTTGTTTCTAATTCATCCGAAAAATAAGTGAATAGGATAAAAACGTGTACAATTGCTTTAATTACAAAAAATAAATTTCTTCGTTTTTCAACAGCTTTTTGGTAGTATTACAAAATTGGTCAAATAGTAATTTCAATTTGTTTTTTTTTTTTCCTTTTAAATTGGTTTTTATATTTTCTTACATTTTGATTTTTAAATTTAACAATATGATGTTCTCCATCCTCTTCGGTTTGAAGTAACCTTACTTTTCTAAAGGGGTTACTTATTTTGTCTAATCTTTTCCTCGAATTTTCGGCATTTACAAAATTTATGTCGATATCTTTCTCTTGTCTATTTTTATTTACATTATAAATTCTTTGTTCTTTAACGAGTTGAGGATTATATCTTGGTGGATGTTTATTAAAAAAAATGTTATATGGGATTTCACCAGTAGTAGAATGAGCAATAACATGATTGTAAGTATATAGTGTTTGTTCTACTTCCATATGTTTTAATTCTTTATCACCGGAAGTGTTAATTATCCTAAGCTTCTCATTCATCGTTTTATGCAAACGCTCAATATCACCAATACCAGTTTTCCCTGTTGTTACTTCTACTTTTATGTTTAATTGATCGCACCATTGCTTAATATTTGCATTATTCATGCCTTGATCTTGATCCATTTTTAAAATTTTAGGAGGTCCCATACCATTGAAAACTTTTAGCAACGCTTTTTTTGTTTCAAGCCAATTGAGAGCTTTGACTTTTTCCACAGTAGCAAATTTTGAGAATAAATCGATACATTCGATAAAAACTCACATGTATGTAGTGGCAGAATATAGCGGCAGAGCAGATAGAAATAGAAAGATAAAGAGCAAACACATTGAAAGAGAGAGATCAAGAAACACCAACAGAAAGAGAGAGAATAATATCGATCAAGATTAAGTAACCAAGATCAGTTCCGTGGATGTAGACTTGCGCGCCGCTACTAGAACTAGAACTCTGAATTATCCAACCTAAACATTTTTATTATTATAAAATCTACTTGTACTGCACTAAATACTTTTTTAATATTAAACAACATTGAATTCTCAACTATTCTTTCATTTACTACATGGCGGCTCAACCGGGATTCGCCCAAATAAAAAAAAATAGATAAAAATTGAGTTTGCCGTTAGCTCGTGGCTAGCGGAACGAAGCGAAAGTAGCGTGGTTTGCGTTTTTCGTAAAAAACAAGCATAGCCGAAATTAAAACACTAATTTAATATTTATTTCAACTTAATACGACTAGCTGTTGCTGTTTGTTCTAGTATGGGCTCAAGACGTAAAACTTTGCAGCGTAGTAACGAATCCGTGGGGTATGCAGACTATGTACGGCAGACACCGGAGGAGGCGGATAATTCTAATATGAAATTCAATATATCAGATGTGGAAAATATAATTCGAAAATTTTCGGGCGAGGATACGATGAACGTGAAGAAGTGGACGGAAGAATTTGAAGCATACGCTGACGCATTTCATTGGAATGCTATGCAAAAATTTGTGTTTTGCAGAAAATCCCTTGCGGGTGCCGCGAAACTTTTTATTGAATGCGAAGCCAAACCGGTGTCATACGGTGAACTAAAAATCGCGCTAACACGGGAATTTGAAATCAAAATGTCAAGTCGTGACGTACATAAAAAACTTCAAGAAACAATAACAAGAGATAGCGAATTATGCCGTGAGTTTCTATACCGAATGCTTGATATAGCTAGTCAGGCTGACGTAGATAATGGGTCAGTTTTCCGTTATGCGATCGATGGCATTAGGGATACCGTTGCAAATAAAACCATTTTATATGGCGCACGTACAGTCGCAGATTTTAAAGAAAAATTTAATATTTATGATCAAATGAGGAAAGAATATTCCGACAAAGGAAGCAAAACCGGTTATGGAAATTTAGGTGCGACTATTGTAAGAAAAGATGCTAGGGCCAGTAGAACACGTCATTGTTTTAATTTTGGGTCTTCAGAGCACGAGTTTCACACATGCCCCGAAAAATCTAAAGGTCTTAAATGTTTTAAATGCAACAATTTCGGTCACAAAACAATTTCGGTCAGACTGCCCAATGCAAGTAAAATTAGTGACAAACTTAGTCCAGAAAGTTGATATGAATCTGCCAGTATCTGTAAACCACGTGTTGTTGACACGGGGAGTGATGTGTGCGTTATTGAGGAATGTCAGGTGAAGAAAATTGAACCTCTTTTGGTAACGGGTAACTGTTATACATCGTTAGCAGGTATTGGAGCTAGCGTCCGAGTTAAAAGATTGTGCAAAACTAACGTTTGCATTGATGGTGTGCAATTTGAGGACGTCGAGCTTTGTATCGTCAATAGCAATTTTATTAAACCTGATATTATAATTGACATGAGCTTGCTCAGCAAAGCCGTCGTCAAAATCCAACATGGAACAATAAGCATTTCAAAAGCAAAGGAGGAGACAGAATCAAACGCTATGGAAAACGAAGACACGCCAAACTGTTTTTTACCTGAAATTAATGCAGGCATATTCGAAACGCAAGATAATTTACCTAATTTGTCTACTGTGCAGAACGCGGATGTTCGAAACGCCGTACGAGATTTGGTTGGAAACTACCATCCGAGTCCAGCGCAGTCACCCGTGATGTTGAAAATAGTTCCGATCGATGAAGAGCCAGTCTATCGACTACCTAGGCGATTTCCTCCAACCGAAAGGAAATTCATTGACGAACAGGTACAGCAGTAGATCCGAGATGGAGTTGCACGACAAGGTGTGTCAGACTACGCCAGTCAGGTTGTCATCGTCAAAAAGAAAGATGGAACTTCTAGATTGTGCATAGACTATAGGGCGCTAAGCAAGAAAATTCATAAGGATCGGTTTCCGCATCATCTAGGATCAAATCGACCAATTCCAAGATACCCTCTACTTTACAACATTAGATTTAGATAATGGCTTTTTCACGTCACCATCGAAGAAAATAGCAGAAAGTTTACGGCCTTTGTTACACAAAGTGGGCAATTCGAGTTCTTGAAGGTACCTTTCGGCTTATGTCTAGCACTTTCCAGAAGTATATCAATTATGTCTTCAGAGATCTCATACGCGAAGGTATTGTAATTATTTATGTTGATGATATAGTAGTGCCGTCGCATACCATCGAGGAAGGCCTGCGTTGTTTGGGTCGAACGTTAGATGTGGCTGCAGCAAATGGATTACGGATCAAGTGGAAAAAATGTCAATTTATGCAGGAGAAAATTGAGTTTCTGGGTCACCGTATCTACAAGGGCACAGTGGAAACTTCTAGCGCAAAGACAAAAGCTGTTGTTAATTTTCCAGTGCCAACCACAGTGCGACAACTGCAAACCGCAAAGTATATACCGAATTTTGCCATAAGGGCTTATACCGTTGACAGAGTTGATTAAGGAAGGGAAACGGCTTGTACTTGGCCAAAGCGGGCTAGAAGCTTTGACGGACCTGAAAAACGCACTAGCAACGGAACCCGTGCTCAAAATCTTTAAATATGGTTCAACGACAGAACTCCATACTGACGCAAGTAGACAGGGTTACGGTGCTGTACTTCTACAAGCAAGACGACGACAATAAGCTTCACCCTGTTTTCTATATGAGCAGAAGCACAACTAACGCTGAAAAAAATTATTGCAGCTATGAGTTAGAGATTTTGGCAGTGATTGAGGCTATTAAGAAGTTCCGAATTTATCTACTAGGACAGAAATTTAAACTTGTGACTTACTGTAAAGCCTTCGAGTGTACGATGAAAAAAAAGGATCTTACATCCAGAGTTGCCAGATGGGCATTGTTACTAGAAGAATTCGATTATCAAGTGGAACATGGAGCCGGAACTAGCATGAAGCACGTTGACGCGTTGAGTCGCAATCCTGTGGTTATGTGTTTTTGGGAATGACAATGAATTTTTAAGAAAGCTAATGACAGCACAATGACGCGATGAAAGTTTAAATACAATTTTTGATATTTTGAAGAATGGTCCTCATAAAGATTTTGTGGTTCACCATGGCTTACTCTGTAAAAATGTTAATAATTATATTTTATTTGTCGTTCCAGACTCCATGAAGTCTTCCATTATTCGTGATGCCCATGAAAAAGGTCATTTCCATTCGCAACAGCTTTCAGGACTATTGCAAAGCTCACGGTACGAAGCGGCATTTCGTAACTCCTGGGGTACCTCGTGGTAATGGGCAAATTGAACGTCTGCATTCAACAGTAATTTCTGTGTTGACCAAAATCTCCATGGACAGTCATGATAAGTGGTTTCAACACACAAAGCCTCTCCAAAGAGTAATTAATTCAACGTATCATCGTTCAATCAAAACTATACAATTTCAACTGATGGTTGGAGCACAGATGAATACAGGTGAAGAATTTAAATTAATGCAATTAATAGAAGAGGAATTCCAGAAACAGTTTGAAGATTCAAGAGAAGAGCGACGAAATCAGGCCAAACACGCCATAGCTGAAGTACAAGCGGAAAATTCGAAACAGTTCAACAAAAGGCGCAGATCTGCAACGAAATACAAAGTGGGAGATCTGTGGCCTATTTCACCAACTTACAAATATGTGAATTGTAAGGAAATTCTCACAAAATTGTAAAAAAAATCTTTAAATGTGGTTTCACCCAATTCCTACAATTGTGAATTCAGACTTGTAAATAACAAGTACTTGTAATAACAAATTTTTCAATATTTGTTTCACCAAACAGGATTTGTAGTTGTAATTTACAAGCAACAAATTTGTAGAAATGTTACTATTTTGTAGTTTTTTGTTTCACCAAACGGACGACTAATCACAAATTTGTAACATTTGTAAGAATTTCTTACAAAAAAAAAAATCGCCTGTAAAATGGCTACAATTGTTTATTTTTCATTTTTTGACATACTTTTAGCAGTATGTTTTTATATTTACAGTTTTTAATCAGCATCTTAAGAATGTAGATTAATTTAAAAAAAATTTTAAAAATAATAAAAATGTCTACCAAAGAGCATAGCCGGGTTTCCATGTCAGAAATGCCCCCAAACCGAATCAAGTTTTGCATGGATCCTTTTGAAGCACTTGATTAAGAATGAAGCACTTGATTTGGCTAAATTGTCAGACCATTATTATTTGCAATTTTTAATCCGCCATTACGATTTTGTAAATTTCGTTTTTCGCGTTTTTCAGCCTAACTAGCCATAAAAAAAATCTGAAAAAATTCACAGTGATTTTTTGGTTTTGGAGAAACATTTGAAATTTTTTCCCGAATTTTCTAACGTGAAATTGGCGATGAAAAAATCGCGAAAATTTTTATATGCGAGTTTTTAATACTAAAAATAAGTTTACTACTCTGATTTTTCTTATGTAAACAAGTCGCTTCCGAATGCTCATACTCCAATTTTTTCCAAGGTGTGGACGGGAGTCAAAAAATTAAAAACGGAAATAGGCATTCCATATGAAATGCCATAAGGCCATGAAAAAATCAATTACAGCTATTAACTAGCAGCATCAAAAATTTTTTTTTACCACCCTAGCAAAATTGTTAAACGCAAGAGATAAACAATTTTTGAGTATACACTTTTCCTCCATCTTTCACCCTTCCTCTTGAAAATGGCCGTTAAAACGAGAACCGTTGGAAAAACTATTATACTGTCTTTGGAGAAAATATTTCTTGCTAAAAATTGTAGGGGATCCCAAAACATCGGAATAACCTACGAGGTACACTTTTTCCAGAATAATGCAGAAACCGAATTTTTTACATTAGAACCAAACCACCCACTCTACGTAAGTAAATCATGGAATTGTTTGTTGTTGTAATTGCATTAGGCTTTATTTATTTACATAGGAAAAATTAGAGTGGTAAACCTATTTTTAGTATGAAAAAATCGCATATTAAAATTTTCGCCATTTTTTTCATCGCGAGTATCGCATAAGAAAATTCGCGAAAAATTCCAAATATGTCTCCAAAACCAAAAAAACACTGTGAATTTTTTCAGATTTTTCCTATGACTAGTTAGGCTGAAAAACGCGAAAAACGAAATTTAAAAAATCCGCCATTACTCATTAAAAATTGCAGATAATGGTCTGACAATTTAGTCAAATCGTTCTTAATCAAGTGCTTCAAAAAGGCCCATGCGAAACTTGATTCGGTTTGGAGGCATTTCTGACATAGAAACCCTTTTAAAATGATTTTATTTTTCTTTATGTATATATTTATAAAAAAAAGAATTTTAAAAATAATTAATTTTAAAATTTTTAGGTAGAAATACTTCTTAATCAAAGAAGCCGCGAAAATTTTAATTTGTTCGCTCATCGATAAATGTTATCATACATTAGTGTCACAAATTTGTATAAAAAAATTGGTTATTTACAAGTCATACGAAAATTTCGTGAAACGTCATTTTTTTTACACTTGTAATCTACAAGTGCTCTCTTACAATTTTTGTTGCCTCTTATTACAAATTTGTGAATTTGAGAGTTGTAACTTATGAAACGAAAAATGGTTTTACACATTTGTAATTGTAATTCACAAGCACAAATTTGTAATTGTAAATTGTATTTGGTGAAATAGGGCACTGGTAGCGATTGAACGTGTGCAGTTTACAACGGGCTCGAAAATCCGTCCGAAATTCTTTGGACCGTATCGCATTGCTGCAGACATGGGGTTTGATCGTTACGACGAGGAGAACACGAAGTCCCGAAAACCACCAGCACCAGTGTCGACAAAATGAAACCCTGGACAGATGACAATGATACCGAATGGGCAGATGAAGAGAATTGTGAAAACGGTGATGAAGTTTCTAAACACTCATCTGGGTCGAATGAGTGATTTGGATGACCGAGTGTAGTGGCAGAATATAGCGGCAGAGCAGATAGAAATAGAAAGATAAAAAGCAAACACATTGAAAGAGAGGGATCAAGAAACACCAACAGAAAGAGAGAGATCAAGAAACACCATCAGAAAGAGAGAGATCAAGAAACACCAACAGAAAGAGAGAGAATAATATCGATTAAGATTAAGTAACCAAGATCAGGTCGGTGGATGTAGACTTGCGCGCCGGTACTAGAACTCTGAATTATCCACCCTAAACATTTTTTTTAATTATTATAAAATCTACTTGTACTGAACTAAATACTTTTTTAATATTAAACAGCACTGAATTGTCAACTATTCTTTTATTTACTACATGTATGGGAGAGTTGCAGTTATATTTTTGCCGGGGCTCTGTATGAAATAATTGAAAGTTTTCAAATTTCTAACTGATACTTTTAGTAGTAGTACTACACAAATGATGGGTCACATGGCCGATACTGTTCTTGCAGAGTATAAATCTATAATTAAGTAACTGTTATCTAAATGTTTAGTTCATTAGTAATTAGGTAGGTAAATAATTCAAATTGTATTTCGAGAGTTCAAGATATGGGAATACCATCAGTGGTCGAACACATCTATCTTCTGGCGTGGACAGAAAGTATGGTGGTGCAGCACATGATTCACATGTGTGGCGTCTTTCCTCAAGTATTTGAGACAATTTTGAGAATGGTGACAAATCATCTTGGAAAATTAAGGTGAAAAATTTTGTATACTTTTAATTTATTAAAGCAATGTATCTATATATCTATTTTAAATTTTTTGATTTTAGGTGACCCTGAATACCCATTAGAGCAGTGAATTTTGATGCCTTTTCGAAGTACTACAGAAAAATAAGCTGAAAGCTGTTTTAATGAAAAATTTTGGAAAGAAAGATCCCCAGTTGAGCGCGTCTTTGTCATAAGCGAATAAAAAGTAATTTGCTACCTCAATAAAATAAAAATATTCTTTAATAAAAACTATGTGCATTTAATGAAAAAATTAAAGTTGTTGAAAATTCATTTATCTGAAAAAACTTAAAAATAAAATGTTACACTTACGGTAAGAATTTTTTTGGTACTCGATTTATTTGTCGACTTGTTTTTGGTGCAGACTTCTACGGGACGGGTGCTCCAAAACAAAGAAAAAATCGATACAAATATAAACATATGTATAATTTTCTGTTAGATAGACTATTATCAAGCCATAACAGTAAAAAATGACCATTTAGTAAAGCTTTAATTAAAAGAACACGAATTTTGCCCCAAAATGGTCTCTTCTAAGGGCTGTAAAAAAAAAATAATCAACTTGCGATCGTAATGATAGGATATCTTATAGAAAAAATATTTCTGAACAAAATAAGCCTAGGTAGAACAAATCCATCCAGTATTTCAAAAGCTAAAACACTCGCCAATTTGAAAAGTATTTTTCGAAAAAAACGCGTTTAGAGAACCGTGCAGGTGTCGCGCATTACATTGGTTTGCGTATATTTCAAAAACTATATATTTTTTAAATAAAATTTTTGATACGTATTCTAGACACTATATTTTATGCAAAAAAAAAATAATTTTTTGGACCCGAGCAATGGACATGTCCCCTTAAAGATCAAATAAGTAAATATATGTATTGTAAAGCTTATATACAAACCATATATAGTGCCGATCATATCATTTGCGACCAAAATCATTTGCACTTTAACCTTCATCCGTCCCTAGTGCCAATTTGATACTTTTTTAGACTTTCAACGTGAATATCTTGGATATCTGTGATTATTTTTGGTTCAAACTTTGCGACTTTAGTTTTTTGTCTTTAAAATTTGATACACTTTTACCCTGAATAGACGAATAGGCCAGTAATTGGCAAAATTGTTTTGGCCAATGATTCGACCGATATGGCTACTATTTTTGGGCAGATATTGACCTAAAGTTCGTCTAGGGTCCTTGATTTGTTGATATAAACTTTTATTTCAAGTAGCCCCACAGGAAAAGTCCAGCGGTGTAAAATCTGGCAAACGCGAGTGCAAGTCAAAAATAAAAATGATGAGTGAAGTGGAGCGCCATCTTGTTGAAACCAGAAGTGCTCCATACCATTTTCAGAAACAACCGGCTTCAAAACATCAAAATAACTTCTCTACTGGAAAATTGAGAAATTATTTTGAATGTACAACTGAACAATTTCAGAGCGTTCTTTCGGAGTGTACTGTTCCATGGTTATGGTATGTCATTAGTCGATCTGACAGCGCTATCAAAAGTTACAGCGTTATCAGATGCTTCCACTTTAAATGGCCTACCCTGTAGTGGCGAGCAGATTGATTCCGAATATGGACAAGCAGCAGGAATTGCTTAAAGTAGCTTCTCGGGATGAAAATGTATTGATATGGTCAAAAAAAAAAAAAAACAATATTCCAGAGATCCACCACCGCCAGCAACAGAAAATATGAACAATTCATTTATTTTATGCTCTGCTACAGTTAAAAAATATCAAATGCAATAGACAGTAAAATCCAATACCTTTTTTAGGGCCACTGTATGCGTCTTCACGTTGTACTGATGTATTATCATCGCTCATGCTTTTCATTGAATTTCAATGTTTGTGAATCATGTGCAGAGCTATTAAATGGGTCAGTTTTTTAGTGCCTGTGGATTACTTTGCATTTTTAGTTTCAGCAATTGATGAAAAGGAGTAAAAGGATAAAGTCTACTGTCGTTATCCTAACTGTGCAAAGTTTGGGTAATACGAAAATTGCTACTATAAAAAACTTTGCAAATGAGCCAAATCAGACCATAAAAATACATTTTCGAAATATCTCGACTCCAGCGCCCCTTTGCCAGATTCATTTTTAGTAAATATTTTTGTTTCTATGTAGCTAGTATACATATATTGTGAGTTAAATCGGATCATAAATACAATTTATCGAAATATCTCGACGTCACAAAGTGCTTCGAAACCATACAAAAAATGGACAAATATAGGAGTTGATTGATTTTAATGAAAATTTACATATGCAGTAATTTTGGGTCACTGAGCTCAAAAACGAAATCAGTTTTCTTCTAGACCCTACCATTTTTTCAGAAATCCATATTTTGTTCGATTTCAAAAAGAAATGTTTTAAAATTACTAAAAAAAATTTTGATCAGAAGTATTTTTTTCCAAATTTCCAATAAATTGGACTTAAAATTAATTTCGTATTTTTTTTCCAATATTTTGTGCCATATTCGAGATATTTTAAAAATGTTCTATAATTTGGGAAATTTTTTAAAGATTGCATACTTAGTAATTGTTTCTTGAAATAGCTTTAACTAAATTATTACAACAAAAAGTATTGAAATTTAAAATATTTCATTTATTTTTAACCACTATTCTCTGAAGAGTCTTCTGTTGATGAATCAATTAACGATTCAAAAAGATGGACATTTTGTTCTGACTGCTCGCTGTTAATGTTGTATAGCTCGATGTCATTATTCCTAAAAATTTAATTTTTGATTTAATAGACCGCCTTAAAGATATTCGCAAATCAGAAAGCACAAGTTATTTTCGTAATATGTGTTATACGAAATTTTCGAATATTCTTGGGGCTCGCTTCCAAAGATTCCTCTGAAAAACAACCTTAAAAAAATCAAAAAATTTATTAAACATGTAATTTGTTAAATAAATGTTTATCACTTATCGGCAAATTGAAAAATTTTATAACCTCACATCCTTGACCTTTAATAGCTCTTCATTACATTAATACAATATTATTTCCAACTTTTTCTTTAGCAATTGAAAAATAGCTTTAAACTTATTTGTTGTACTGGCACTTGTCCAGCAATTGTATAAATCAGAATATTTCAAATATAATTCCATTTCTTTTTGTATGGCGAAATTCTGCATTTCAGACTCATTTCAACGAAATGTTAAATTTACCTGAAATGAACTCTCGTGTGTCCGCACTATAAGACAGCAATTTTCAAATTAGGCAGACGTCAGTAAATAGAGACGAACACAAAACATTTTCTCCTGTGCTCGGTAGAGGTGGTTACATTCAGCTTGTTGCAGAGTTGCTGGAAAATAAATCTTACAAGACCCCTATTTTGTACAGCACTTCTACAAAACCAATGTATTTTTAAAAATCTGATTTTGACTCGCACGGCTCATATATTGTAAATAAATACACATACATAAATAATTCATATCAAAATTCTTTTGTTTCGTTTTTTTTTATTCCATGCAACAAAAATTCGAAAAAAGTCGATTAATCGACTTTCATGAACTTAAAAAGTCGATTAATCGACTTTGAATTTCTGATCAATTCAAAAGTCGAAAATCGATTTTTCTTTCCAGTAGCACATCCCTACTCCCATTATAGCATCACCCTAAGCCCAAGGTTATGTTGGTGCTGGCTGTTTTTTTTTTACTCTCGTGCTCGGTCTAGGTGGTTACATTGAGTTCATTGCAGAGTTGCTTTTGTCGAAATGTTCTCGTTTGTGTAATACTATTTTGTATGTAATGATGCGGTTTTGTAAAATAACTCATAACCCTGAACACTTGGCGTGCTCGGTGATCATTGCACCCAGCATATCGTGTTCGTTGAGAGAGTGAATAAAAATTCTCTCTTTGTTTTCGATGCAACAACAATTTCATGGTGTTCGCCGAGCAAAATCTGAACATAACCACAACCTAAGCGCCTGGTTATATTGGTGCTAGATGTTCGACGAACACAAAACATTATCTCCCGTGCTAGGTGGTTACATTCAGCTCGTTGCAGAGTGGTTTTTTTTCAAAATATACTCGTTTGTTTAATACTATTTTATATGAAATGATACTGTTTTGTAAAATAACTCATTGTCACCCTGAATACTCGGCGTGCTCGGTGTATAATGCACCGAGCATATCGTGTTCGGTGTGAGAGTGAGTACAGACTCTCTTTTGTGTTCGGTGCAACAACAATTTCATGGCCGAGCATACCCGCAATATAACCACAGCCTAAGCATATTATAATTGGACCCTAAATTACAATAGCGCGTCATACCAGTGAAGCAGTGGCAATTTGCAGCGCTGCTCTGGTTAGCTCCATTTATAAATTTATTAGCAGTGAACAGCTGATTTTAAACATTATTTAAGAGAAAATAAAATTTACGATATGTACAATTTTTACCAATTAAAAGTACTTACGATTTAGTAGTAAAAAAAAGTTATTGCTTCAACTTACATGAGTACTTGCGAGCAGAGAACGAAAACAAACAACTGTTCCTTTTCATTTCGTTCTGCTCATTCACAACAAAACACAAAACGATTGAAAGGGCGAGGATACAAAACCATTTCTTATTTGTGTTTAGTTTGTGCTCATGACCTAATTATATACAAAACAACAATTTACAGTGAAAAAGGGTAGGAAACGAAATGCGAATAATAATTCTTTTTGTAATGTACAGTAGTTCTTTTCATGACCGTTTAACGTTCTACTGGCGTAGGATATAGGCTTACCATCTTGACTAAGTACAGCTCTTATAGCAATATTACTCGCATCAGTTGTTAGGACAAATTTTTTGTTAAAATCTGGGTAGGATAGTAATGGTTTGTTCATATTTTCTTTAATTTTTTAAAAGATTCAATATATGAGTGAAAGTTTTATTATGAAAGTCCTTTTATTTACAAAAAGGTATTTTATTCAAAACTTAAACTTAAGATTATTTATAATTTTATTTAGAAATAGACATATTTTTTGAGTGCGACAATGTAATAATTATTATATGAGCGAAGTTAATATTCACGCATCACTGAGAGAACAGCAACTCAAAAACTAAAAACTAGATAGCTTAAAAACTAACTGCATAGCTAAATGATCTGCAAACTCTCTGAGCTTAAACCTCTTATACAATATAGGATAAGAGATAAAGATTCAGGTGCAGTCTGGAAACAGTGGGACTATGTCACTTCTCCCATTTTTAAATATTGCAACGCCCTCATTGCAGTTTTTAGTTGTGTAAATTTTTATTTTTTTTTTTTTAAATAAATTTTGTTTTTAAATCAAACTTATTATCCAAAAAAAAAACAAAATAGGTATGGAAAAATTACAATGTGTTTTTTTTTTCTTTTTTTGATGATGCTTTTGTATCTTTAAATAATTTTAGTTTTAATGAAATTTTAATTTCTTTGTTTCTAATTCATCCGAAAAATAAGTGAATAGGATAAAAACGTGTACAATTGCTTTAATTACAAAAAATAAATTTCTTCGTTTTTCAACAGCTTTTTGGTAGTATTACAAAATTGGTCAAATAGTAATTTCAATTTGTTTTTTTTTTTTCCTTTTAAATTGGTTTTTATATTTTCTTACATTTTGATTTTTAAATTTAACAATATGATGTTCTCCATCCTCTTCGGTTTGAAGTAACCTTACTTTTCTAAAGGGGTTACTTATTTTGTCTAATCTTTTCCTCGAATTTTCGGCATTTACAAAATTTATGTCGATATCTTTCTCTTGTCTATTTTTATTTACATTATAAATTCTTTGTTCTTTAACGAGTTGAGGATTATATCTTGGTGGATGTTTATTAAAAAAAATGTTATATGGGATTTCACCAGTAGTAGAATGAGCAATAACATGATTGTAAGTATATAGTGTTTGTTCTACTTCCATATGTTTTAATTCTTTATCACCGGAAGTGTTAATTATCCTAAGCTTCTCATTCATCGTTTTATGCAAACGCTCAATATCACCAATACCAGTTTTCCCTGTTGTTACTTCTACTTTTATGTTTAATTGATCGCACCATTGCTTAATATTTGCATTATTCATGCCTTGATCTTGATCCATTTTTAAAATTTTAGGAGGTCCCATACCATTGAAAACTTTTAGCAACGCTTTTTTTGTTTCAAGCCAATTGAGAGCTTTGACTTTTTCCACAGTAGCAAATTTTGAGAATAAATCGATACATTCGATAAAAACTCACATGTATGTAGTGGCAGAATATAGCGGCAGAGCAGATAGAAATAGAAAGATAAAGAGCAAACACATTGAAAGAGAGATATCAAGAAACACCAACAGAAAGAGAGAGAATAATATCGATCAAGATTAAGTAACCAAGATCAGTTCCGTGGATGTAGACTTGCGCGCCGCTACTAGAACTAGAACTCTGAATTATCCAACCTAAACATTTTTATTATTATAAAATCTACTTGTACTGCACTAAATACTTTTTTAATATTAAACAACATTGAATTCTCAACTATTCTTTCATTTACTACATGGCGGCTCAACCGGGATTCGCCCAAATAAAAAAAAATAGATAAAAATTGAGTTTGCCGTTAGCTCGTGGCTAGCGGAACGAAGCGAAAGTAGCGTGGTTTGCGTTTTTCGTAAAAAACAAGCATAGCCGAAATTAAAACACTAATTTAATATTTATTTCAACTTAATACGACTAGCTGTTGCTGTTTGTTCTAGTATGGGCTCAAGACGTAAAACTTTGCAGCGTAGTAACGAATCCGTGGGGTATGCAGACTATGTACGGCAGACACCGGAGGAGGCGGATAATTCTAATATGAAATTCAATATATCAGATGTGGAAAATATAATTCGAAAATTTTCGGGCGAGGATACGATGAACGTGAAGAAGTGGACGGAAGAATTTGAAGCATACGCTGACGCATTTCATTGGAATGCTATGCAAAAATTTGTGTTTTGCAGAAAATCCCTTGCGGGTGCCGCGAAACTTTTTATTGAATGCGAAGCCAAACCGGTGTCATACGGTGAACTAAAAATCGCGCTAACACGGGAATTTGAAATCAAAATGTCAAGTCGTGACGTACATAAAAAACTTCAAGAAACAATAACAAGAGATAGCGAATTATGCCGTGAGTTTCTATACCGAATGCTTGATATAGCTAGTCAGGCTGACGTAGATAATGGGTCAGTTTTCCGTTATGTGATCGATGGCATTAGGGATACCGTTGCAAATAAAACCATTTTATATGGCGCACGTACAGTCGCAGATTTTAAAGAAAAATTTAATATTTATGATCAAATGAGGAAAGAATATTCCGACAAAGGAAGCAAAACCGGTTATGGAAATTTAGGTGCGACTATTGTAAGAAAAGATGCTAGGGCCAGTAGAACACGTCATTGTTTTAATTTTGGGTCTTCAGAGCACGAGTTTCACACATGCCCCGAAAAATCTAAAGGTCTTAAATGTTTTAAATGCAACAATTTCGGTCACAAAACAATTTCGGTCAGACTGCCCAATGCAAGTAAAATTAGTGACAAACTTAGTCCAGAAAGTTGATATGAATCTGCCAGTATCTGTAAACCACGTGTTGTTGACACGGGGAGTGATGTGTGCGTTATTGAGGAATGTCAGGTGAAGAAAATTGAACCTCTTTTGGTAACGGGTAACTGTTATACATCGTTAGCAGGTATTGGAGCTAGCGTCCGAGTTAAAAGATTGTGCAAAACTAACGTTTGCATTGATGGTGTGCAATTTGAGGACGTCGAGCTTTGTATCGTCAATAGCAATTTTATTAAACCTGATATTATAATTGACATGAGCTTGCTCAGCAAAGCCGTCGTCAAAATCCAACATGGAACAATAAGCATTTCAAAAGCAAAGGAGGAGACAGAATCAAACGCTATGGAAAACGAAGACACGCCAAACTGTTTTTTACCTGAAATTAATGCAGGCATATTCGAAACGCAAGATAATTTACCTAATTTGTCTACTGTGCAGAACGCGGATGTTCGAAACGCCGTACGAGATTTGGTTGGAAACTACCATCCGAGTCCAGCGCAGTCACCCGTGATGTTGAAAATAGTTCCGATCGATGAAGAGCCAGTCTATCGACTACCTAGGCGATTTCCTCCAACCGAAAGGAAATTCATTGACGAACAGGTACAGCAGTAGATCCGAGATGGAGTTGCACGACAAGGTGTGTCAGACTACGCCAGTCAGGTTGTCATCGTCAAAAAGAAAGATGGAACTTCTAGATTGTGCATAGACTATAGGGCGCTAAGCAAGAAAATTCATAAGGATCGGTTTCCGCATCATCTAGGATCAAATCGACCAATTCCAAGATACCCTCTACTTTACAACATTAGATTTAGATAATGGCTTTTTCACGTCACCATCGAAGAAAATAGCAGAAAGTTTACGGCCTTTGTTACACAAAGTGGGCAATTCGAGTTCTTGAAGGTACCTTTCGGCTTATGTCTAGCACTTTCCAGAAGTATATCAATTATGTCTTCAGAGATCTCATACGCGAAGGTATTGTAATTATTTATGTTGATGATATAGTAGTGCCGTCGCATACCATCGAGGAAGGCCTGCGTTGTTTGGGTCGAACGTTAGATGTGGCTGCAGCAAATGGATTACGGATCAAGTGGAAAAAATGTCAATTTATGCAGGAGAAAATTGAGTTTCTGGGTCACCGTATCTACAAGGGCACAGTGGAAACTTCTAGCGCAAAGACAAAAGCTGTTGTTAATTTTCCAGTGCCAACCACAGTGCGACAACTGCAAACCGCAAAGTATATACCGAATTTTGCCATAAGGGCTTATACCGTTGACAGAGTTGATTAAGGAAGGGAAACGGCTTGTACTTGGCCAAAGCGGGCTAGAAGCTTTGACGGACCTGAAAAACGCACTAGCAACGGAACCCGTGCTCAAAATCTTTAAATATGGTTCAACGACAGAACTCCATACTGACGCAAGTAGACAGGGTTACGGTGCTGTACTTCTACAAGCAAGACGACGACAATAAGCTTCACCCTGTTTTCTATATGAGCAGAAGCACAACTAACGCTGAAAAAAATTATTGCAGCTATGAGTTAGAGATTTTGGCAGTGATTGAGGCTATTAAGAAGTTCCGAATTTATCTACTAGGACAGAAATTTAAACTTGTGACTTACTGTAAAGCCTTCGAGTGTACGATGAAAAAAAAGGATCTTACATCCAGAGTTGCCAGATGGGCATTGTTACTAGAAGAATTCGATTATCAAGTGGAACATGGAGCCGGAACTAGCATGAAGCACGTTGACGCGTTGAGTCGCAATCCTGTGGTTATGTGTTTTTGGGAATGACAATGAATTTTTAAGAAAGCTAATGACAGCACAATGACGCGATGAAAGTTTAAATACAATTTTTGATATTTTGAAGAATGGTCCTCATAAAGATTTTGTGGTTCACCATGGCTTACTCTGTAAAAATGTTAATAATTATATTTTATTTGTCGTTCCAGACTCCATGAAGTCTTCCATTATTCGTGATGCCCATGAAAAAGGTCATTTCCATTCGCAACAGCTTTCAGGACTATTGCAAAGCTCACGGTACGAAGCGGCATTTCGTAACTCCTGGGGTACCTCGTGGTAATGGGCAAATTGAACGTCTGCATTCAACAGTAATTTCTGTGTTGACCAAAATCTCCATGGACAGTCATGATAAGTGGTTTCAACACACAAAGCCTCTCCAAAGAGTAATTAATTCAACGTATCATCGTTCAATCAAAACTATGCAATTTCAACTGATGGTTGGAGCACAGATGAATACAGGTGAAGAATTTAAATTAATGCAATTAATAGAAGAGGAATTCCAGAAACAGTTTGAAGATTCAAGAGAAGAGCGACGAAATCAGGCCAAACACGCCATAGCTGAAGTACAAGCGGAAAATTCGAAACAGTTCAACAAAAGGCGCAGATCTGCAACGAAATACAAAGTGGGAGATCTGTGGCCTATTTCACCAACTTACAAATATGTGAATTGTAAGGAAATTCTCACAAAATTGTAAAAAAAATCTTTAAATGTGGTTTCACCCAATTCCTACAATTGTGAATTCAGACTTGTAAATAACAAGTACTTGTAATAACAAATTTTTCAATATTTGTTTCACCAAACAGGATTTGTAGTTGTAATTTACAAGCAACAAATTTGTAGAAATGTTACTATTTTGTAGTTTTTTGTTTCACCAAACGGACGACTAATCACAAATTTGTAACATTTGTAAGAATTTCTTACAAAAAAAAAAATCGCCTGTAAAATGGCTACAATTGTTTATTTTTCATTTTTTGACATACTTTTAGCAGTATGTTTTTATATTTACAGTTTTTAATCAGCATCTTAAGAATGTAGATTAATTTAAAAAAAATTTTAAAAATAATAAAAATGTCTACCAAAGAGCATAGCCGGGTTTCCATGTCAGAAATGCCCCCAAACCGAATCAAGTTTTGCATGGATCCTTTTGAAGCACTTGATTAAGAATGAAGCACTTGATTTGGCTAAATTGTCAGACCATTATTATTTGCAATTTTTAATCCGCCATTACGATTTTGTAAATTTCGTTTTTCGCGTTTTTCAGCCTAACTAGCCATAAAAAAAATCTGAAAAAATTCACAGTGATTTTTTGGTTTTGGAGAAACATTTGAAATTTTTTCCCGAATTTTCTAACGTGAAATTGGCGATGAAAAAATCGCGAAAATTTTTATATGCGAGTTTTTAATACTAAAAATAAGTTTACTACTCTGATTTTTCTTATGTAAACAAGTCGCTTCCGAATGCTCATACTCCAATTTTTTCCAAGGTGTGGACGGGAGTCAAAAAATTAAAAACGGAAATAGGCATTCCATATGAAATGCCATAAGGCCATGAAAAAATCAATTACAGCTATTAACTAGCAGCATCAACAATTTTTTTTTACCACCCTAGCAAAATTGTTAAACGCAAGAGATAAACAATTTTTGAGTATACACTTTTCCTCCATCTTTCACCCTTCCTCTTGAAAATGGCCGTTAAAACGAGAACCGTTGGAAAAACTATTATACTGTCTTTGGAGAAAATATTTCTTGCTAAAAATTGTAGGGGATCCCAAAACATCGGAATAACCTACGAGGTACACTTTTTCCAGAATAATGCAGAAACCGAATTTTTTACATTAGAACCAAACCACCCACTCTACGTAAGTAAATCATGGAATTGTTTGTTGTTGTAATTGCATTAGGCTTTATTTATTTACATAGGAAAAATTAGAGTGGTAAACCTATTTTTAGTATGAAAAAATCGCATATTAAAATTTTCGCCATTTTTTTCATCGCGAGTATCGCATAAGAAAATTCGCGAAAAATTCCAAATATGTCTCCAAAACCAAAAAAACACTGTGAATTTTTTCAGATTTTTCCTATGACTAGTTAGGCTGAAAAACGCGAAAAACGAAATTTAAAAAATCCGCCATTACTCATTAAAAATTGCAGATAATGGTCTGACAATTTAGTCAAATCGTTCTTAATCAAGTGCTTCAAAAAGGCCCATGCGAAACTTGATTCGGTTTGGAGGCATTTCTGACATAGAAACCCTTTTAAAATGATTTTATTTTTCTTTATGTATATATTTATAAAAAAAAGAATTTTAAAAATAATTAATTTTAAAATTTTTAGGTAGAAATACTTCTTAATCAAAGAAGCCGCGAAAATTTTAATTTGTTCGCTCATCGATAAATGTTATCATACATTAGTGTCACAAATTTGTATAAAAAAATTGGTTATTTACAAGTCATACGAAAATTTCGTGAAACGTCATTTTTTTTACACTTGTAATCTACAAGTGCTCTCTTACAATTTTTGTTGCCTCTTATTACAAATTTGTGAATTTGAGAGTTGTAACTTATGAAACGAAAAATGGTTTTACACATTTGTAATTGTAATTCACAAGCACAAATTTGTAATTGTAAATTGTATTTGGTGAAATAGGGCACTGGTAGCGATTGAACGTGTGCAGTTTACAACGGGCTCGAAAATCCGTCCGAAATTCTTTGGACCGTATCGCATTGCTGCAGACATGGGGTTTGATCGTTACGACGAGGAGAACACGAAGTCCCGAAAACCACCAGCACCAGTGTCGACAAAATGAAACCCTGGACAGATGACAATGATACCGAATGGGCAGATGAAGAGAATTGTGAAAACGGTGATGAAGTTTCTAAACACTCATCTGGGTCGAATGAGTGATTTGGATGACCGAGTGTAGTGGCAGAATATAGCGGCAGAGCAGATAGAAATAGAAAGATAAAAAGCAAACACATTGAAAGAGAGGGATCAAGAAACACCAACAGAAAGAGAGAGATCAAGAAACACCATCAGAAAGAGAGAGATCAAGAAACACCAACAGAAAGAGAGAGAATAATATCGATTAAGATTAAGTAACCAAGATCAGGTCGGTGGATGTAGACTTGCGCGCCGGTACTAGAACTCTGAATTATCCACCCTAAACATTTTTTTTAATTATTATAAAATCTACTTGTACTGAACTAAATACTTTTTTAATATTAAACAGCACTGAATTGTCAACTATTCTTTTATTTACTACATGTATGGGAGAGTTGCAGTTATATTTTTGCCGGGGCTCTGTATGAAATAATTGAAAGTTTTCAAATTTCTAACTGATACTTTTAGTAGTAGTACTACACAAATGATGGGTCACATGGCCGATACTGTTCTTGCAGAGTATAAATCTATAATTAAGTAACTGTTATCTAAATGTTTAGTTCATTAGTAATTAGGTAGGTAAATAATTCAAATTGTATTTCGAGAGTTCAAGATATGGGAATACCATCAGTGGTCGAACACATCTATCTTCTGGCGTGGACAGAAAGTATGGTGGTGCAGCACATGATTCACATGTGTGGCGTCTTTCCTCAAGTATTTGAGACAATTTTGAGAATGGTGACAAATCATCTTGGAAAATTAAGGTGAAAAATTTTGTATACTTTTAATTTATTAAAGCAATGTATCTATATATCTATTTTAAATTTTTTGATTTTAGGTGACCCTGAATACCCATTAGAGCAGTGAATTTTGATGCCTTTTCGAAGTACTACAGAAAAATAAGCTGAAAGCTGTTTTAATGAAAAATTTTGGAAAGAAAGATCCCCAGTTGAGCGCGTCTTTGTCATAAGCGAATAAAAAGTAATTTGCTACCTCAATAAAATAAAAATATTCTTTAATAAAAACTATGTGCATTTAATGAAAAAATTAAAGTTGTTGAAAATTCATTTATCTGAAAAAACTTAAAAATAAAATGTTACACTTACGGTAAGAATTTTTTTGGTACTCGATTTATTTGTCGACTTGTTTTTGGTGCAGACTTCTACGGGACGGGTGCTCCAAAACAAAGAAAAAATCGATACAAATATAAACATATGTATAATTTTCTGTTAGATAGACTATTATCAAGCCATAACAGTAAAAAATGACCATTTAGTAAAGCTTTAATTAAAAGAACACGAATTTTGCCCCAAAATGGTCTCTTCTAAGGGCTGTAAAAAAAAAATAATCAACTTGCGATCGTAATGATAGGATATCTTATAGAAAAAATATTTCTGAACAAAATAAGCCTAGGTAGAACAAATCCATCCAGTATTTCAAAAGCTAAAACACTCGCCAATTTGAAAAGTATTTTTCGAAAAAAACGCGTTTAGAGAACCGTGCAGGTGTCGCGCATTACATTGGTTTGCGTATATTTCAAAAACTATATATTTTTTAAATAAAATTTTTGATACGTATTCTAGACACTATATTTTATGCAAAAAAAAAATAATTTTTTGGACCCGAGCAATGGACATGTCCCCTTAAAGATCAAATAAGTAAATATATGTATTGTAAAGCTTATATACAAACCATATATAGTGCCGATCATATCATTTGCGACCAAAATCATTTGCACTTTAACCTTCATCCGTCCCTAGTGCCAATTTGATACTTTTTTAGACTTTCAACGTGAATATCTTGGATATCTGTGATTATTTTTGGTTCAAACTTTGCGACTTTAGTTTTTTGTCTTTAAAATTTGATACACTTTTACCCTGAATAGACGAATAGGCCAGTAATTGGCAAAATTGTTTTGGCCAATGATTCGACCGATATGGCTACTATTTTTGGGCAGATATTGACCTAAAGTTCGTCTAGGGTCCTTGATTTGTTGATATAAACTTTTATTTCAAGTAGCCCCACAGGAAAAGTCCAGCGGTGTAAAATCTGGCAAACGCGAGTGCAAGTCAAAAATAAAAATGATGAGTGAAGTGGAGCGCCATCTTGTTGAAACCAGAAGTGCTCCATACCATTTTCAGAAACAACCGGCTTCAAAACATCAAAATAACTTCTCTACTGGAAAATTGAGAAATTATTTTGAATGTACAACTGAACAATTTCAGAGCGTTCTTTCGGAGTGTACTGTTCCATGGTTATGGTATGTCATTAGTCGATCTGACAGCGCTATCAAAAGTTACAGCGTTATCAGATGCTTCCACTTTAAATGGCCTACCCTGTAGTGGCGAGCAGATTGATTCCGAATATGGACAAGCAGCAGGAATTGCTTAAAGTAGCTTCTCGGGATGAAAATGTATTGATATGGTCAAAAAAAAAAAAAAACAATATTCCAGAGATCCACCACCGCCAGCAACAGAAAATATGAACAATTCATTTATTTTATGCTCTGCTACAGTTAAAAAATATCAAATGCAATAGACAGTAAAATCCAATACCTTTTTTAGGGCCACTGTATGCGTCTTCACGTTGTACTGATGTATTATCATCGCTCATGCTTTTCATTGAATTTCAATGTTTGTGAATCATGTGCAGAGCTATTAAATGGGTCAGTTTTTTAGTGCCTGTGGATTACTTTGCATTTTTAGTTTCAGCAATTGATGAAAAGGAGTAAAAGGATAAAGTCTACTGTCGTTATCCTAACTGTGCAAAGTTTGGGTAATACGAAAATTGCTACTATAAAAAACTTTGCAAATGAGCCAAATCAGACCATAAAAATACATTTTCGAAATATCTCGACTCCAGCGCCCCTTTGCCAGATTCATTTTTAGTAAATATTTTTGTTTCTATGTAGCTAGTATACATATATTGTGAGTTAAATCGGATCATAAATACAATTTATCGAAATATCTCGACGTCACAAAGTGCTTCGAAACCATACAAAAAATGGACAAATATAGGAGTTGATTGATTTTAATGAAAATTTACATATGCAGTAATTTTGGGTCACTGAGCTCAAAAACGAAATCAGTTTTCTTCTAGACCCTACCATTTTTTCAGAAATCCATATTTTGTTCGATTTCAAAAAGAAATGTTTTAAAATTACTAAAAAAAATTTTGATCAGAAGTATTTTTTTCCAAATTTCCAATAAATTGGACTTAAAATTAATTTCGTATTTTTTTTCCAATATTTTGTGCCATATTCGAGATATTTTAAAAATGTTCTATAATTTGGGAAATTTTTTAAAGATTGCATACTTAGTAATTGTTTCTTGAAATAGCTTTAACTAAATTATTACAACAAAAAGTATTGAAATTTAAAATATTTCATTTATTTTTAACCACTATTCTCTGAAGAGTCTTCTGTTGATGAATCAATTAACGATTCAAAAAGATGGACATTTTGTTCTGACTGCTCGCTGTTAATGTTGTATAGCTCGATGTCATTATTCCTAAAAATTTAATTTTTGATTTAATAGACCGCCTTAAAGATATTCGCAAATCAGAAAGCACAAGATATTTTCGTAATATGTGTTATACGAAATTTTCGAATATTCTTGGGGCTCGCTTCCAAAGATTCCTCTGAAAAACAACCTTAAAAAAAATCAAAAAATTTATTAAACATGTAATTTGTTAAATAAATGTTTATCACTTATCGGCAAATTGAAAAATTTTATAACCTCACATCCTTGACCTTTAATAGCTCTTCATTACATTAATACAATATTATTTCCAACTTTTTCTTTAGCAATTGAAAAATAGCTTTAAACTTATTTGTTGTACTGGCACTTGTCCAGCAATTGTATAAATCAGAATATTTCAAATATAATTCCATTTCTTTTTGTATGGCGAAATTCTGCATTTCAGACTCATTTCAACGAAATGTTAAATTTACCTGAAATGAACTCTCGTGTGTCCGCACTATAAGACAGCAATTTTCAAATTAGGCAGACGTCAGTAAATAGAGACGAACACAAAACATTTTCTCCTGTGCTCGGTAGAGGTGGTTACATTCAGCTTGTTGCAGAGTTGCTGGAAAATAAATCTTACAAGACCCCTATTTTGTACAGCACTTCTACAAAACCAATGTATTTTTAAAAATCTGATTTTGACTCGCACGGCTCATATATTGTAAATAAATACACATACATAAATAATTCATATCAAAATTCTTTTGTTTCGTTTTTTTTTATTCCATGCAACAAAAATTCGAAAAAAGTCGATTAATCGACTTTCATGAACTTAAAAAGTCGATTAATCGACTTTGAATTTCCGATCAATTCAAAAGTCGAAAATCGATTTTTCTTTCCAGTAGCACATCCCTACTCCCATTATAGCATCACCCTAAGCCCAAGGTTATGTTGGTGCTGGCTGTTTTTTTTTTACTCTCGTGCTCGGTCTAGGTGGTTACATTGAGTTCATTGCAGAGTTGCTTTTGTCGAAATGTTCTCGTTTGTGTAATACTATTTTGTATGTAATGATGCGGTTTTGTAAAATAACTCATAACCCTGAACACTTGGCGTGCTCGGTGATCATTGCACCCAGCATATCGTGTTCGTTGAGAGAGTGAATAAAAATTCTCTCTTTGTTTTCGATGCAACAACAATTTCATGGTGTTCGCCGAGCAAAATCTGAACATAACCACAACCTAAGCGCCTGGTTATATTGGTGCTAGATGTTCGACGAACACAAAACATTATCTCCCGTGCTAGGTGGTTACATTCAGCTCGTTGCAGAGTGGTTTTTTTTCAAAATATACTCGTTTGTTTAATACTATTTTATATGAAATGATACTGTTTTGTAAAATAACTCATTGTCACCCTGAATACTCGGCGTGCTCGGTGTATAATGCACCGAGCATATCGTGTTCGGTGTGAGAGTGAGTACAGACTCTCTTTTGTGTTCGGTGCAACAACAATTTCATGGCCGAGCATACCCGCAATATAACCACAGCCTAAGCATATTATAATTGGACCCTAAATTACAATAGCGCGTCATACCAGTGAAGCAGTGGCAATTTGCAGCGCTGCTCTGGTTAGCTCCATTTATAAATTTATTAGCAGTGAACAGCTGATTTTAAACATTATTTAAGAGAAAATAAAATTTACGATATGTACAATTTTTACCAATTAAAAGTACTTACGATTTAGTAGTAAAAAAAAGTTATTGCTTCAACTTACATGAGTACTTGCGAGCAGAGAACGAAAACAAACAACTGTTCCTTTTCATTTCGTTCTGCTCATTCACAACAAAACACAAAACGATTGAAAGGGCGAGGATACAAAACCATTTCTTATTTGTGTTTAGTTTGTGCTCATGACCTAATTATATACAAAACAACAATTTACAGTGAAAAAGGGTAGGAAACGAAATGCGAATAATAATTCTTTTTGTAATGTACAGTAGTTCTTTTCATGACCGTTTAACGTTCTACTGGCGTAGGATATAGGCTTACCATCTTGACTAAGTACAGCTCTTATAGCAATATTACTCGCATCAGTTGTTAGGACAAATTTTTTGTTAAAATCTGGGTAGGATAGTAATGGTTTGTTCATATTTTCTTTAATTTTTTAAAAGATTCAATATATGAGTGAAAGTTTTATTATGAAAGTCCTTTTATTTACAAAAAGGTATTTTATTCAAAACTTAAACTTAAGATTATTTATAATTTTATTTAGAAATAGACATATTTTTTGAGTGCGACAATGTAATAATTATTATATGAGCGAAGTTAATATTCACGCATCACTGAGAGAACAGCAACTCAAAAACTAAAAACTAGATAGCTTAAAAACTAACTGCATAGCTAAATGATCTGCAAACTCTCTGAGCTTAAACCTCTTATACAATATAGGATAAGAGATAAAGATTCAGGTGCAGTCTGGAAACAGTGGGACTATGTCACTTCTCCCATTTTTAAATATTGCAACGCCCTCATTGCAGTTTTTAGTTGTGTAAATTTTTATTTTTTTTTTTTTAAATAAATTTTGTTTTTAAATCAAACTTATTATCCAAAAAAAAAACAAAATAGGTATGGAAAAATTACAATGTGTTTTTTTTTTCTTTTTTTGATGATGCTTTTGTATCTTTAAATAATTTTAGTTTTAATGAAATTTTAATTTCTTTGTTTCTAATTCATCCGAAAAATAAGTGAATAGGATAAAAACGTGTACAATTGCTTTAATTACAAAAAATAAATTTCTTCGTTTTTCAACAGCTTTTTGGTAGTATTACAAAATTGGTCAAATAGTAATTTCAATTTGTTTTTTTTTTTTCCTTTTAAATTGGTTTTTATATTTTCTTACATTTTGATTTTTAAATTTAACAATATGATGTTCTCCATCCTCTTCGGTTTGAAGTAACCTTACTTTTCTAAAGGGGTTACTTATTTTGTCTAATCTTTTCCTCGAATTTTCGGCATTTACAAAATTTATGTCGATATCTTTCTCTTGTCTATTTTTATTTACATTATAAATTCTTTGTTCTTTAACGAGTTGAGGATTATATCTTGGTGGATGTTTATTAAAAAAAATGTTATATGGGATTTCACCAGTAGTAGAATGAGCAATAACATGATTGTAAGTATATAGTGTTTGTTCTACTTCCATATGTTTTAATTCTTTATCACCGGAAGTGTTAATTATCCTAAGCTTCTCATTCATCGTTTTATGCAAACGCTCAATATCACCAATACCAGTTTTCCCTGTTGTTACTTCTACTTTTATGTTTAATTGATCGCACCATTGCTTAATATTTGCATTATTCATGCCTTGATCTTGATCCATTTTTAAAATTTTAGGAGGTCCCATACCATTGAAAACTTTTAGCAACGCTTTTTTTGTTTCAAGCCAATTGAGAGCTTTGACTTTTTCCACAGTAGCAAATTTTGAGAATAAATCGATACATTCATTATCCCACTTCCAAAAATCCACAATAAACTTTTCTCGAATTTCAAAGACCGGAGGCGTAATTTTAAATGGCAATTTGTTGGATATATGGTCATTCTTGCAGTGATTACACAATTCACATTCGTTTATTATTTTAGTAATTTCTTTTAGATAATTGGGATAATAATATTTTTGTTTGAAACATTTTGAAACTTTTTCTATTCCTTGGTGAAGACCACTTAAATGAATTTCAGTTACTTTAGTTTTAAAAGTTGAATAATCTTCAATATTTTCTACTTCAAGAGTTGATCGATAAACTTTGTTTTGATTTGTTGTAATTATTGTTTTATAAACCTCTTGAAATTGTAAAAAGTCGTTATCATTTGGCATAAATATTGTTATATTATTTTTTAGTAAGTAAGTTTTAATTAGTTGCTTAATATAGTCTGTAGTTAGTTCGTTGTAAGTTATTGTTGTTAGATTATTTGAAAAATTCTCGTTGTGCTAGTTGAGTTTTGGTTACCTCTAATTAATTTAAGCTGATTTTTAAAAACATTCAATGGTCGTTCAGATATTCTGATGTGGCTTTCATTGTCTTCGCTAGCTGAGTGAATTGTTGCTATGTCTGATGCAATTTACTCATTGACATTACATTCCTGAATTTTAACACGCGACAGTGCGTCAGCTACATGGTTTTCTTTGCCTGGAATATATTTCACATCAAAATCATATTCGTTCAGCCTGATCTTCAACCTTTGTAATTTGGCATTCGGTTCTCTAAGGTTGTGCAGCCACTGCAATGGCCTGTGATCGCTGTTTATTAAAAATTTCCTGCCATACAGATATGGTCTGAAATATTTTGTGGCCCAGACCATTGCGAGAAGCTCCTTCTCAGTTGCCGAGTAGTGCAACTCATGTTCGTTGAGTGTGCGGTACCAAAGCAAATGGGATGGCCTTGTTGGCTTAATACTGCCCCTAAAGCTACATTTGACGCGTCTGTTGTTAATGTAAACAGCTTTTCGTAATTAGGGTACACCAAAATTGGATCTTTTGTTATCAAAATTTTTATAGTATTCACAGCTTCTATGTATTCCTTATCATAATGATTTACCCTGTTGCCCTTCTTTAGGCAGTTTGTCAAAGGTTTAGTAATTTTTGAGAAATTTCTGATAAACTTACGGTAAAATCCCGCTAGTCCTAAGAACTGTTTTATTTCTTTTTCCGTTTTAGGAATTGGAAAATTTAAAATTGCTTTTATTTTGTTCGGATTCGGTTTAATTCCTGTTGGCGTTATAATATGGCCAAGAAATTCAGTTTCACGCTTTAAAAATTCACTCTTATCCAATTGGATTTTCAAATTTGCTTCAGCTAATCTTTCAAAAACTCTATCGAGCGATAGTAAATGTTCTTGAAGTGTACTGAAAACAACTATATCGTCTAAGTAGACCATACAGTCTTTTCTTATTAAGCCATTCAAAACTGTGTTCATCAGTCTTTGGAATGTGGCTGAAGCGTTTTTGAGCCCAAATGGCATTCGCAAGAATTCAAAATGTCCACCCTGCGTGGAAAAAGCTGTCTTCTGTCTATCAAGAGGATTCATTTCGACTTGATGAAAACCTTGCGCTAAATCGATGGTCGAAAAATACATACACCTACCTAATTTGTCGAGTATTTTATCCATGTTAGGGATGGGGTATCTATCGTCAATAGTAATGGCGTTTAGTTTTCGAAAATCAATAACGATTCTCCATTTATCTTTCCCTGAAGCAACCGATTTTTTAGGAACAACCCAAATTGGGGCAGAGTAAGGAAAGTCACTGTGACAAATAATTTGCTGCTCAAGCATTTCTCTTATTTGCTTATTTACTTCCGCTTTATGAACTTCCGGATACCTGTAGGATTTCACATAGATTGGGTCTTCATTATTGGTTTTTATGTTGTGTTTTATTTTATGAGTAAAGCTAAGCTTTTCTCCTTCCTTATAAAAAAGCCTTTTGTATTTATCTAAACATTTTTTTAATTTCTCAGATTCTTCCATATTTAAATGATCAAGCCTAAACTTATTTCCTTCTAAATCATTATTTTCATAAATATTTAACTCTGTAAGTAAATTATCAAAATTGTTAACTCTAGGATTGTTATTAAAAAGATTATAAGAAATTCCATTCAAAATTATGGTTTTATTTTCTAGATCAATTTTCGAATTAAGTTGTTGGAGTGAATCAAAACCTATCAGTCCGTCATAATTATCCGAAAAGTTGTGCACGAAAAACGTTAGTTTATGTTCATCATTGAAGCCAAAAACTTCCTGAATTTTGTTCAGCAAAACTTTTCCTGTAGCAGTTGTTAATGTTATAGGTTCAACTTGAATGGCATTGTTATTAATTATTTTTGGTTTTATTAGGCTAACAGACGAACCTGTGTCTATCAAAAACTTTACAGATTTATTATCAATTTTTAACTCTATTGTAGGCAGTCCTCCGAGGCTTCTAATTGAAAATTTTCCGGCTCTTGTTCCATAGGCTCAGGAGGTCCAAAACGTCTAATTCTTGACTGGTTTGAATCAGTCACGTTTTGCCTTCTTATTTGGTGTGAGTTTGTTCCTTGCGTATTAGTTAAGTTTCTGTTAGTGTAGTTGTTAGCATAATTAAAGGGAGAAGTGTGATTAAGTTGGGGGTTAAATTGGTAGGGATTATTATTTCGCCAATTTAGATTGATAAAATGGTTAGGATTATTGAAATTATTGGAATTGGGGTTTTGCCACAATTGATTTCTATAAGGCGTTGAAAAGTGTTCATTGGTAGCTGCATTATTCAAATGGTTCGGAATTCTTGAGGATAAGTTATTTCTTTGATTTTGCTTGTTTTTGTTAAATTTTTTATCATATACATTGTTTTCTTTTAGTATTTTTATTGCGTTTCAGATCAGTAGCAAGGTTTGCATTTACTAGTGCAGTTAAATAATTTGGTAACTCTCTCTTTAAAGTTTTGAGACTTATTTGATCTAATTCTTTATTTAAAAATGTTTTAGTTGAGATACTTTAATTTTTTAGTTTAATGCAATCCTTTACTTTACAAACTTCAGTATTTATTTCATCACATAATAATCTTACATTATTTTTAAATTTAATGTTACTTATCTCTAAAATAAGCGTAGACACCGGGGTATGTTCATCAAATTCGTCGATGAGTAGCTGTCTCAGCGTTGGCCAATTTGTCGGTTGCTCTCTTCTGACGACATCTAAGGCAGAACCTCGTAGCGTTCGTATGATACAGTGAAAGTAAAATGCTCTCTCCTCTTGAACTGCTGGCATAGGTTGTGGAATAGTGGCATCAATACTATCGATATATAACGCCAAATAGTTCTGATCACCATCAAACGGTTGGATAAGTTTAATATTTTGCATAACAAGCTCCCTTCTCTCTCTTTCTTCAGCCATTGTAGAGCTTATAGTGTTTATATTTAATGAACTTAATATCGAGCTTATGCTTTCTAATTCTGCTTCCATCAATGAGAAGACTGTTTTACTGACTGAGTTATTTTTTTATTCCTTAATCAGTTGAAAGTTTATAGATTCATTGAAAGTTATATTTATTTTATTTGAGATAGTGAGACAGTCACTTTTATTTTATTTTATTACTCTTTTTTCAAACTAGTACTTTTTTTTGGCTATTTTTTCATTCACCCTATTTTTTCTTTTTACTGCAAGAACTGGTGTTATAATTTTATAATGTTATTTCTATCTCTCTTTTTTTCATGTGAAACGTTCGCTCTTTTTATCTTCTTATTCGTTTTTCCTTAAGCGTTTATTGTAATGATTCACTCTTAATGAAGATTTTATGGTAAAAGCGGTATTAGCTCCACTTATCAAGCGACGAGACTGTACTTTCCCCAAGGTCTTAAGACAACAGTTAAAAAAGTGTGAAAAGTTTTTTATGGAAACCACTTTGTTATTAATTAATAATTTTTCTTTTTAGTTTTTATTATTATATAATTATTTTATAATTTTTATTATTATTTTTTTTTTTAAGTGTTTTCACCACTTCTGACGTTATTAATAACACTAAGTAGGTCCGTTTTAGGATCTTTTGCGCAAATCCTACCGACTGCGCCAGTGAAAGTTTTATTATGAAAGTCGTTTTATTTACAAAAAGGTATTTTATTCAAAACTTAAATTTAAGATTATTTATAATTTTATTTAGAAATAGACATATTTTTTGAGTGCGACAATGTAATAATTATTATATGAGCGAAGTTAATATTCACGCATCACTGAGAGAACAGCAACTCAAAAACTAAAAACTAGATAGCTTAAAAACTAACTGCATAGCTAAATGATCTGCAAACTCTCTGAGCTTAAACCTCTTATACAATATAGGATAAGAGATAAAGATTCAGGTGCAGTCTGGAAACAGTGGGACTATGTCACTTATGATTGATCATTTAAATCAATTTCAGTATTTTTTTTTTAATTATTTTATTATAGGGCTAATTTTTATTTAATTTGAATAATTTTTAACAAATTTTCTGTAATACCCTGTCAAACCAAAGAATGATTTTTTTTTTTTTTACAGTTCTTGGTAATTAAATATTTTGTACTACACTTATTTTCTTAGGGTTAGGTTTTATGCCTTTATTGGTAATAATATGTACCGAAAAATAGATTTCCCTTGATAAGAATTTATATTTATCAATTGTATTTTTAAGTTATATTCGTTCAGTCTAGAGAATATTTTTTGTAAATTTTCAAAGTGTTCGGGCAAAGAAGTTGAAAAAACTAACTTATCGAAAAGTGATTTAATGTTTGGTAGTGGAAATTTATCTTCCACTGTTGCATCGTTCAACTTTCTATAGTCAACCACTAAGCGCCAATTCTGTTTATTAGAATTATCAGGTTTTTTCTTAACTATCCACAAAGGGGAATTATATGGAGATTTGGTAGGGTTTATAATATTTTGTTTAATCATTTCATCAATTTGCTTCTCCATTTCTTTTTCTAAAATTTGGGGGTGCCTATAATTTTTGCAGTATATTGGTTTGCTCGAATTGGTATTTATTTTATGTTTGACACAATTTATAGTTGTTAGGTTTTGACCTTCCATATAGAATGTTTTCTTATTTTTTTGTATAAAATTTTTCAAAGAATTCTTTTCTTGTTCATTTAAATCTTTTGGTATTAGATTACTAATTTCAGTAAACTCAAATTTTTCTAAATAATGAATTTCTTCATAGTTAAATTGATGACGATCATTAAAAATATTTATATTATTATTATTTACTGTCATAATATTATTTGTGAAATCTATAATTGCACCAATTGCACTATAATTGCACCAATCGGGCCTAAAACATTAATTCCGATTATACAATCGAACGTTTTGTCTTTCAAATTAACTAATTTCACTGACATAGTTTCATCTCTTGCATTAAATTCAGTTGGTACATTTACAATAACTTCTTCTGTTATAATATTATACCCTATTAAAGTGTTTAATAAAATTGGTTTTACCAATTTCTTCTTAACAGCTATATTTAAGAAAAAGTCATAGTTGCCTAGTGTGGTAGCAGCTCCACTATCAATCAAACATCTGGTGTCGTTTATTGTTAATAATATTATTGTTAATTTGGTTCCAGAGGTTGTATATGAAAATTTTGCGTAGCACCAATGGCGTCTACTTCCATAGGTGCCTCATCTACATTTTTTGCGAAATTCCTAAAATTTTGATTTCTGTAATTTCCAGAATTATAATTTTGGTTCTTAAAACTCCAAAAATTTTCGTTTCTATAATTACCACGATTTTGATGATAATTACCAGAATTTTGATTTTTAGGTCCAGAATTTCATTTTTAAAGTTTTCAAAATTTTGGTTTTTATTAAAATAAGATTTTTTATTAGTTTGTGAATGCTGAAAATCATTATCATAACTATATGTATGTAGATCTAGAATTCTTAATTTTTATATCTTTTAATAAATTATTCTCTAGATCATTATATAGTATGAGCTTTATTTATAGAATTAATGTGATTTTGTATTAGTAAAGATTTAATATAAATTGGTAAAAAGTTAGTATAAATATCAAATATAATTAGCTCGTTGTTAGCTGGTGTATACAAATTGTCGGGCTCCAAAAAAAATTTAGTATTCATTTGGGCTAGAATTTTGCTTAATTTATAATGAAGCTCTTCAATATTTTTTGCGTCTATGTACATTCAAAGCGGCACTTCTGAAATGAAAAAACGTCCTTTTTACGCCAAATTTTTCTTTCAGCTTGTATATAATTTCATCCTATGTTGGGTTAATTAAGGTTTCTATTACCTGCAACGCTTTCCCTTGAAGTCGATTAACTAATACCGCCTGTAAAGTACCTTGATGCTCCTCCGAAGTCAGTCGTAGTGCAGTCGCAGCTTTTCGTAAATAATTACTGAGTGTATACTCACTTGTTCCATTATAGGCTGCTAGGCTTCTGGCCTCACGAAGACTTTCAGCTAGCGAAAATGCCATTGTTGTTTAATTTTTGTTTCAAAATTTAAATGTTTTTTTTTTTTTTTTGATTTTGGTTAAATGTCACTTCTTCTTTCTTCACTTTTTTCTTAGAGTTTACAAATTTATTGACGTCTTAGAATTAAGCAAACACTCGTATGGTGCAATTAAGTTTGTGAACATTAAACATTTTTTATTTATTTATTTTTTTTTTAATTTTGTGACTATGAGTTCGATTACTGGATACGATTTTTTTCACTCGTATCCCATCCTCGTCGCCAATTAAATTAGAAATTAAATTTGCTTTTCCGTTTATATAGTTTCTTATTAAAATTAAATATAATAGTCACAATGTAAATTAAATTATTAATTAATTTTGTTTTTTGTTAACATAGTTTTTTATTTAAATTTAATATAATAGTTCAAATTATTCAGTTTTAATTACACTTAAATTACAATTGATTTTGTGATCTCGGTTCTCGGCATAAAACTAATTTAGCTTCACTTTTTCATTCATGAAAGGAAGAGGATTAAGTGCGCAAGAAGTAAACAAACATGATTTTAGTCACGTAGTCAACACTCCGCCTTTTTTTAATTAACTTCGAGACTAGACTGGAACTACGCAGTCACGTAGTCCAAACTCCGAATATAAGAGTACCTTGGTAACTCCGAAACAAAGGCGGAGCTTATGCAGAGAGGAGAGTAAACTACGTCAGTGGTTTTACACAATAGTGTCATTGTTTAGATACATATATAACTCGTATGTATGTTTGTATTTGTAATAATTGCAAGTTATTATTATTATTAAGAATTAATCTAAAGAAAAAACGTAATTCAAAATAATTAATAATAAAAAAATTAACGAAAATAAATGTCGCAAAGTTACCAAATAAAAACTACAAAATTACAAAATATGAAGATACATATGTACCAATATACACAAAAAATATAACGCATTTTTAAAATGGGCGAAGTTGAGCCGAAAATTCAAAAATAAAATAAAAATCCGCGCATGGATGAATATTCCATGTTCATATTGTTCCGATTTTGCCACTTTCCCTTAAGTACACAACCGAAATATCATTTTTTATTTTGATTCGGTACACTACCGAAATATCATTTTTTCTTTTGTTTCGGTTTGGTTTCGTATCATGAGCACAAACTTTATCCACAAACAATACCATCCATGAAAGTGAGTTCACATAGTTTCAGGTCTTTGGAGTTGAAACGTTTTGTGTATCGTTTGTGCTCACCAGGGATGCCAACTCATTTTTTTCTATCTTCCCGATAGCCCTCGAGAAATTCCCCGATTTTCAATGAAATTCCCCGCACCGGTATAATTTTATATTACAACAGCGAGACACGTTTCAAATTGATCATGGTTAATGTTGTTTTAATGCGCTCCAGAACTGGTAGATTAATAGTAAGGTAGGGAGATTTCATCTCAAGGGAACCCACTCTTAAAATCGATTGAGCTCAAATGAATCCGGTGTACTGAGTTACTTGACGTTCATTTTGATAGATAAATACTCAAAAATCTCAAAGGAAATACATGGGCTTCTTTTGACGCAAATAAAAACAAAAAATGTTTCCTTTTAAAAAAAAAGTCAAAACTATTTTTGATTTTGAAAAAAAATGGTCACATTTTGAATTTTTAAGGTTTTTTGTGCATTTTTCGAAAGATTAAATAAAAAACGTTTTCGATAAGAATTTCCAAATGCCATAGGTGATTAGTTACAACTCAGTGCTTTTCTCGCTAAATTTAGTGCTTTTTGAAAATTAAACCGTGGAAAAAAGTGATTTAGTGGTCAGCGGGTTTTTCAACGCGTTTTTTTTTTCAATTTTAAAGACACTAAATGCTCCGCTATATAATCTATTTCCTGCATAATCCTAACAACATTTTTTATCGAAACAATGAGTAATGAACTTATTTAAAACCAAGGTTCGTAACCGTATGTCACTCAATTAAAAAAATTCTTTACTTCATATAAAAAAATAGATTAAAATACTAAAATTCATTTTGTGAAACCAACAAAATACCTGGTGACGTAAATAAAATAAATAGCACTAGTGTTTATAATGATTCTGAATTCAGACTAAAGAGTGTGTTATGGCCAGAAGAAGCTGATAGTAATGAAGAGAATATAGACTTCGACATCGGTATGTATATTTTTTAGTGATCAAAGTATATAAAATACTCTTTTTCCATTATCTTATTTTAGTTTTTCTTGTTATTGTATAATTTAGAAAAGCTGTGAATTAAAAACTTTAAAAATACATGTATTTATTTAGTTTTCTTTTTAATACATATATAAAACAATTTGTTTTTAACACTTTCATTAAGAAAAAATTTATCGCTTTTTAAAAGAAAATACACGTTTTTTCTTTATTTTAGCGGGTTTTTGAAAACAAAAGTTGGTCACACTGTTTGACAATTATGACATGTATTCGCTCAATAAATTTTGACAAATAATTTTGTGTATGAGGGAAAACTCTCTTAACCCATTTTCGTCAGCTGTACACAAATAAATAAATGAAATAAAAATATCAAAAAACAATAAACCTTTCGTTTGTTTATTTAAATATTTTATAAAACCACACTCTACAAAATATTTTGAGAGCTTTTATCTTCTTCAAAAATGTCCTCTTTATATTCCAAATAGTTTTACCGATTTCAAAAGAATTTTATTTAAATTTTGGAGAGGCAGATTTCTTACTTGAATGGCATACATGTAGGATTATTATAGTTTGTTAGTTAATTTTATTTTATTTATTTTTATAATAATGTTGTATTATTTAATTTTAGATTTTAATTTAATTACGTTTAGTTTCCGCACATACTTGCTTCTCCAGAGAATATACAGAGAATGAACACTTACAATACATATGCAAAAATAAGCTGCATTAGTATGCGTAGGACTGAATTTTACAAAAACAATTTGCTGTGAAATGAAAAAGTTGGGTGTGGTAGGATTGAATTTTATGTGTGGTAGGACCAGCGTGGCCATTGATAAATTTCAAAAAGTTGCAAAAAAAGTGTCACTGAGAGTAAAAAAGTCTCATCCAATTTTTTTTTAATAAAAGGAACATTTATTTCATTTCGCAGCAATTTGCATGTATCGAAAGTAAAAAAGAAATCAATTATCCCAATTAAGGTGCCTCACTAAAAAAAAAGTTGTTGTACGCCTCCAAATATTTACCTCGATTTATTTTATGATGATTCCCAAAATATTTCAGCTCTAACGATTACAGTTCCATTTTGAAAAAAACTCTAAAAAATCGCATTTTCTCGAGTCTGCTAGCAGATTTAAAAAAATTTGTATGCATTTTTCAGTATCTATCATTAGTGAACTTTTAATTGGTCAAACAATTTTCCCTAAGTCAGTGTGGCAAATTTGAAAATAGCAATAAATTTGTGAAAAATCTTATAAAACGACAGTGTTGCAACTAATAAGTATGTATATAATTACTTTCAGGCTAAAGGCACTGGATTTTTCGTATAATTTCATGTGAATATCACACTTTTTGCAAAAAAGTCTCAAAAGTTGCAAGAATTTTAAGAAAAGTCGTGTCAAAGTCTCCAAGCAGTCAAAAAGGTTGCAAATTGCAACTTTAGTCTCATAACGGTCACGCTGGGTACGACTGAATTAATTGAAAATCATTTAGTAGGAGGACAGAAAATTAGTAGTAGGAATGAAAAATTTTGCATGTGATAATTCATCTGGGGTGGCTGATGTTATGAAATTTCTACTACTTTGTATAAAAGCTAATACTTGTTATACCTTACATCAAAAGTACGTATTATAACTATGTAATTTCTTACCAATAAATTGTTTTTTTATTATCAAAATTGTTAAAAAATATGTTGTTTTATTTATTACGAAGCATTGTCAACACAATTCTACTGGCTTTAAGAAATAATCTATTAATGAATATCAAGTTAATACTAATAAAAGTACCTAAATAATTTTCAACACAGTAAGATATTTTATCTCCCCATTGCATGTCAACTGCCAATTGCTATTTGGCGCTAAAAGTCGATATTGATTTTGTAAACAAAAGTGATTTATTTGTGTGATAAACCAAGTGACAATTTGGTTATTGATTTGATTGTGATATTTATTGTGTTAAGTGCTGTTTTAAATATTAAAATTTATAATGCCGAGCACAAACAAATGCATTTTTAAATGCAAAGGAGGGAAGAAAATGTTCGAGTTCCCAAAGGAGGAGGTTGACCCTGAAAGGTATGTTATCATGTAGATATTATGTAAGATACATTTATGAGGGCTATTACACGTTACATGTGAAAAGTTTGAGGGGTAGACAAATATGCGCGGTCGGTGATTTTGCTTCACACCCCTTCTCACCGTCAAACTCGACATGGAAGCAACAAAATGTTTGAGTGGCCATTCAACGTGTAATAGACCTCTATGATAAAAAAAATTAACCCTCTAACAGCAAAAAAGAAAGATTCTAAATAAATTTGCTTATGAAACCATAGACCAAAAATACAAAGAAATTGCTATTTGTGAACAAATTTATAAAATTGTAAAATATAAAAAAAAAAAAACAATAAAAAACTCGTCGAGGAAAATCGGCCAATAATAGGCATAAAAGCAGACTAAGCCGTCACATAAATTAACTTTAAATTACTCATAATCGCTCAAGTCCGAAAATCTCATTTCGAGTAAACACGGTTTGAAGTTAATCGATTCGTTGCGCCAAATAGTATTTTTTTGCGTTCGGCATACACCAAAGAATGAGTTTTGGTAATTTTATAAAAATATCTTCTTACAAAAGAATTGTTTTCTTTCATATAGACGGAGGGAGTGGCTTCGCCGCCTGGATATAACTGGACCCACAAAAAAAAAGGATATTTGCATGTGATCTCCATTTTTCGGAGACCATGCAAAAAACATACAAAAATAAATACCCAGACATTGGAAATAGTTTATTTACATTGAGTGCAGGTAAAGATAATGTCGATAGCGATGATCTTGTAGATTACTCCCCCGCTTGCAGTCCAAAATTAGGTGTTGATTATTCGGTTGATTTAACTTCTGAACCTGGTTCAGGTAGAATTTTTGATGTTGCAGATCTCAGATAGCTTCTCTTTCAGGGGTGAACTTAGAGGAAGACATGGAAGCAGAAGTAGATTTGCCAAGCCTCCTTATTACAAAAACCCGATTGCCGTTCTTTTCGACCATAGAAGACTCTGGGCATTTGCACCAGACTCCATCTGTGGGTGGGTTTGGTACTGTTGTCGGCAGACAAGTGCAAACCTGTAAAAGCCTCAGTGCCGGGACATCGAGGACAAAAAATGGCAGAGGTGATTAGGACCCTATAATCTCAGCTTAGGAAAAAGACCAAGAAATAAATAAGTTGAACTCACTTCTGAAACAGGCTCTGCAGGGATTAGAAATTTATAAAGAAAAAATGCAGGCCCAAAACATAGAAAAAAAAACTGAAGATCCATTGGGTCAAGTTTGTGGTAAGATTCCTCTTGAAGTAGCCACATTAACGAAGAATAGCCTAAAAAATAATTATCGTTTCCCCAAAGGTCGTAGATATGATAAGCAACTTAAAACAATTGTTCTAGCAGTATTTTTCTTGTCTCCTTTGTCGTATAGACACTTGAAATCTTCCTTAAATTGGCCTGAGAAGAGAACTCTGCGTTGATTTGTTGCAAGTTGGCCACGGTCACCTGGTTGGACTAATAGCAGCATAAAATCTTTGGAGTTGCGAAGTCGGGGCTTTTCGCAAAAATTAGTTTCAATTTCTTGCGATGAGATGTCACTGAAAACCCACTTGCATTTCGACAGATACACCGACAAAATTGTCGGGTTGGAAGACTACGGGGATGAAAACCGTACCTCCAGGCCCGCTAATAGTTAATAGTTTAGCAGTTGATGGTTCAAGGTATTGGCGATCAGTTAGATTCCTTTTCTCAACCCCTCGCTTTTTTCTTCGTCCATGGAAGTAGCAAAGGGGATGTTGTGAAAAAATATATTTTTGAATCAATAACCCAACTGCAAGGAATTGGTTTGTACCCCTGCCACTTTGTTTCTGACCAAGGACCTAATTTCCTTAATTTTGCAAAAAATGTAGGTGTTTCTTTCCTTTGTAGTGAACGGAGAAAAAATAATGTATTTCCACGATTCGCCACACCTTCTAAAAAGCACTCGTAATTGTATTGAGAATAATACAAATTTCATTACATTAAACAACAAAAAGTGAACTGGAATGATGTAGTTCATTTTTATAATATTGATACCAAATCAGCAATTCGATGTGCTCCAAAGTTAACTCCAGCCCATATTAAACCCTCTACTTTTGAACGAATGAAAGTCCGGTTAGCTGCCCATGTTTTAAGCAATACCGTTGCTTCAGGGATGCTCGCTTTGCACAGCTCTGGGACTTTAGATTCCTCAAAAGCCTCCACTTTCCCAAACACTGCCGCGTTCTTGCTGTTTTTTGATGGGTTGTTTGATATTTTCAATAGCAACAGTGCTAATTCAATATCATGTTTAAAGCGAGCGTTTTCGGGTTCACCGGAACAATTAGAGTTTTTAAAAGAAGCGGAAGCTCTTTTAAACAAAATCACCATAGAAGATTCAACAGGACGTGATATAACGAATACTTTCTCCTTTATTAAGGGTTGAATATTAAATATCCGTGGTGTGCAGCGATTATGGCACGTTTTATCACAAAAGGGCTTTCCCCATTTAATGACCAGAAAACTTTACCAAGATAGTTTGAAGCACTTTTTAGGAAAGCATGGGGGCTTCTATACGTCAATGATGTTGTGCATGGCAATTGCGAACAACTTGTCGATTTTAATGAACCTTCAACGTCAGAAAACTCACGAGGCATTTCTAATAGCGGAATACGAAATGTCTGCAAAGACCATTTAATTCAAGACATATCTTGGCAAGATTTTCAAGGCTTGCCAAGACCTCAGCAATCAATCGCTCTGAAAATTCCCCTTGAAGTCAGCATTGATGAAAACACGTTCTTAAAAAAAATGCTTTCGCGTATGTATGTGGTTATTTATATTTAAAATTGTATAAATTGCATGATTGTGTGGAACCCCTGCCCTACTTAGGTGATGAAGTCGTTTCTGATGATTTTCTCTTTTCTTTTGAAAAACAATTCGAAAAATGTAACCTTGTTAAGCCACCCGAAAACTTCATATCATATATTCAAAATTTAGATAACAGATTTTGTGAGTGTTTCGCCTCAGCCTGTCATAGGATTGGAGTCACGCAATATCTGTTTGATAAAATGATTACTTGTTGTGAAAATTGTGACCCTGATGTTTTGTTGTCTCTCTTTATCAGAGTCAGAACATATTTCGTTTTAAAATACTTCAATAGGGATCAGTCTATACCCACTTCAAGAAATAAGACTCTATGTGTTTCACATATGTAGTTTTGTTCCATTTTTTTTCCAACATAATTTTTTTGTCTCTTACTTTCTATTTGTACTAACTTCCAATATCCCACTCAATGTAAATAAACTATACGTATCATGTATATATGTACATATATTTTATTATATTTATTATATTATATTTTAAATGTCCTGTAACATTGTTTTTATTGTATTAATATATGTATATTTATTATAAAGTATTTTAATTTTATTTTATTATTATTTATTTATAAAGTATTTTAAGATATTTATTTATATTGGTGATATAGGCCTTTTGGGGAACCGAACACCAAAAAAAATATCGGTAACGCGCCATTTTGCATACATCTTTGGGTGGTGTGGAAATTGCAAAACTAAATTGTAGCCCATATTCATTGAAGCCCGGAATCCTACATAGGCAACATATACGGGCAAGAGTTATCTATTTAGCCCGGCTAATAGAATCCATTCCATTTACTGCACGCTAGGGCGAATATTCAAACCCATATGTCATTTACTTCACTAACGACAATATTTTATTACAATTTACAGGCAGAAGCAATTTTATATAATTAATAAGAAAAACTGAAATGTAAAATAAGTAATGAAATGTCAAATCTTGAATTAAATGAAATTTTTAATTTAATAAACAGATGTTTAATATTTCACCACGTTTGGATATTTTACAACGCAACCCAACCAACAACAACAATAGGTGAATTCACACGTACAGTATGCACGGTTGCCACTTACTCATTTCATTTTGTACCAATATTTACAAAAAAATGTACCAAATGGGGGGAAAATGTACCAATATAATAAGTAAAATTAAATGTTAATTATTAAGGATGTAGTCTGTAATGTGTTATTTTACACGCCAATGGCGCTCGCTGGTAGTAGAATTGTTTATTTTTAATCATTATTTCCTATTTTTTACAACGATTTTCAACAAAAAATAACGCGATTTAAAATAAAATTTGGAAGTCCGCCACTTTGTTATTTTTTATTCCAAATGTTTAAATTTACCACCTGCTAAAATGACAAACCTACAGAACGATAATCTATTTAAATTTTTTGTTAAAGAAGACTTCAAGTACTGTAATCACCTGAGCCAGCCCCACACCTTTGTTTAGGTGTCTACTTTGGACGTAAAAAACACTATAAAAATATCGTAAAGTAAACTCAAAAAAAAAATTTTTTGTACAGTTTAAGATGTCAATAATAACATATAAAAAAATGAAATGATCGCATATTATTTTGTTATAATAAAAAACTCCCGAAATAACCTTAAAAATTAGGCCGGAACACCAGACTACATCCTTAATAAAAAGTAACACACTAATTGAAATATATTTTGTATTTTAAAAATAGTTTTATATATTATTTATATTAAAATTTTAACTTTTTCAACAAAAATATTTTGAAAATGTTTTGACAGTTTTGACCAAGGTGAATTTATATAAGGTGGTACCAGCAGTACAACAAGTTTACCACGGCAACAACTATAGGGCGTTGTTGTTGCGGCGATAATGGCGGAGCAGTCTGAATGTCAAAATCAGCTGACAAAAGCAGTGGTACAACATAAAAATGACAATGCATCTTTGTTGTTGCGGCCATTATGGCAGTCGAAAAAGTAAACAAACAATCAAAACGTAAACAAACTTTTGACAACCAGACTTCCTCACCACGAAAAAAAAAATGGCGCCATAAAAAGGAAGAAGAAGAATGAGTTGCTGGTAACTCCACCTTATATAAATTCACCTTTGTTTTGACGTTTTTAATTAAGAATCCATTCTCTGTATATTCTCTGTGTTTCTCTGCACAACTCACTCTCTCTACTCCTACTGTCTTCTGTCTATCGTCTCGAAGGCAGTGTTGCCAGAAACTTCACTTCAAAAATCATCAAAATTGTAAGAAAAAATCGCTATTTTCAGAAAAAAATTGTCATCAGAGAAAAACTCCAAAATCTACATGTCATTGCTCCCTGAATTCAAGATCTAATTGGTGAAATTAATTTTCGTCACCCAAATTTTTAAGATATGACATCAATTGACTTCTTTTGAAACACACTGTCAAATTTCATATAAATTTTGAAGGCCCTTATTAATTTTTCTTTAGCATAAATGCCAACGTAAATATATTTTCTTTCCAAAAATGTTGCTTTGTCTCTGAAATCAATGTTATTAACATCTTGAGTTAAATACTCTGGTCGTAAAATATTTGTGCATGGAAAGCATAATCAAAATTGTATCGCTGGAAATTAAGTTAAACACTGATATATCTAATCTTTATTCCTTCAAAAGATGTACCAGTTCCTGACGAGAAAAGCTTAATAGGTAATGTTTACATTAAATTATAGTAGATGCAATGTGCATTGAAATGTGTTCATAAAGATGAAGAAACCTTTTTTTTAATGATTATCACCAAGCCTTGACTTGTCATCAAATGGTAATGCAAAAGCAGATTAAGGTTGATTATTTTAGAGCGCACTTCTCACAGTATCGAGGAATAAAGACAATTGGTAAATAAACTTAGTTTAGATCGGTGTAGAAATCTTATTTTCACTATTGAAAACCAGTTCACTAAAATTGTTAATATTTAAGTTTTTGGAAACTTACTTTTATCACATCATACTAGTATTTAGAAACAATAGCCCTGTTCACTCTTTAGAGTAAAGTGCTGGTTAACGGAGTAACAGAGTAAAAGTGTAAAGCAAACTTACTATACAAAAACAAAATATACGACATTTGCTTTTACTCACAGTTTACACTCTTACTCTAGTTCGACCCAGTGATGGGACTTTTGTACAATCGTGCTAGATCTAACACATTTTTTCGAAATTTTTTATTTCTAACACTTTTAGCACCGATGGTTCCACATTTCGCCTTTTTGAATCTTAAACACTTAAATAAGCCATTTATATTTCTGCGATTAAAATTGCGAAATATCAAAATTAAATAAACCAACTGATTCTATGTTCATTTACATTGCATCAATTTGCAACCTTGCAATTGCAAAAACTGTTGTGAATGGCTGTTTTATTTATGTTAAGTTGGTATCGTTTTTGTAATTTTTTGTCATTGAATCATAGAAGATAAACCGCGCAACAAATAATAAAGAAAATAAAAAGAAAATGGACAAATATTTGTCAAAAAATGTTGTTAGGTAAGTAGTAACAAATTATAGCAAGAGGGCAAAAAATATGTATTATTAATTATTATATTTATAGGCGTAAAAGTATTGAGATTACTGACCAGGCCACAATCTCCAATGGCAGCGCGGTCGATGATGCACCCAGCCAGGCAAAAAGAAAAAAGACATATATCCAAAGGTATAAGACAACATGGGAGGTAGATCGGCCCTGGTTGAAACAGCAGGGCGATGTAGCTTTTTGTAATGTTTGCCAAAAATCAATGGTCCCAGCAATATTCAATATTGAAAGGCATGAAACTTCAACAAAACACGTGAATTTAATAAACGAAAATAACCGTTTGAAACAAACTACAATCAGTGAATGCATAGATAACAAATCTTCTCCACATTACCAACAAATTCAGCAAGAGTTGAGTTTGCTTATGTATTGTGTGCAACATTCACTACCTTTGACAACAATGGATACGTTGCCAACGTTATTTCAAAATTTCGTTTCCACAAACGCAAAACCAATCCGCTGCTGTAGAAAAAGAGCAACGGCAATTATTAACACTATTGTAGGCCCTTTCTCAATGCGCGAAATTGCTAAAAACGTTAAGTTCTCCTTAATTATTGATGAGGCTACAGACGTGGCAACAACCAAAAATTTGGTTATCATCGTGCGTTATATTCCAATGGCTGAAACAGGTGTTGTCGATCGGTTTTTCGGATTAATTGAAATGAATGATAATGGAACAGCGGAAGTTTTGTACAATGCTATAAGAAAGCATTTATCAAACTTGGAAGTACCAATAGAAAACTTGGTCGGACTAGCCACAGACAATGCTTCTGTAATGAGTGGGGATAAAGGTGGGGTCAAGCAAAAATTTAAGTCTGTTAATAAAAAGTTGTTTTATCTAGGGTGTACCTGTCATTCTTTAAATTTGTGTGCATGTGCAGCTTCAAAAAAATTACCATTAAACCTTGAGAAGTTAATTCGTAACATTCATTCCTATTTTGCACATAGCTGCAAACGTCAGATCGAATTTAAAGCATTTCAGGAAGAATTTAATACACTTCCGCATAAGATTTTAGGCATTGCTGCAACGCGTTGGCTCTCCTTTGAAGCAGCAGTTGACCGAGTTGTGGAGCAATGGCAACCTTTAAGACATTATTTTTTGCTTTTGTCATTTGAAGAATTACACGAGTCCTGTGCATCTAATATTTTAGAGGAGTTGAACTCCACAAACTACGCTTATTTTTTATTTCTTCGGTATATTCTTGCGGAAATTAATAGATTGAATAAAGTATACCAAACAAAAAGTACACAGATTCACTTACTTAAACGGCATATTACTGTTTTTTTTAAAACATTATTGCAAAATTTTATTAAGGTTGAAGTTATTGAGCTTGATGTTGACTACAAAGATGAAAGAAATCAATTACCAACATGTGACATGCTTTTTGGGTTAAAATTTAAGCAATTTATAGATAATAACAAAGACATAGATTTATTTATGTACAATAAAGACAAAACTTATTTCTTACTACGTAAAGTTATGTGATGAATTAAAAAAGCGATTTGATTTTAATAGTAATGAATTAAATGTTTTGCAGTATTTTGACCCAAATAAAATACAAACAGGTAAAATGCCTACAATTATTCCCTTGCTAAGGGCTTTTCCATTTTTTGATGCGAGCGAAGATACTTTAAATAGTGAGTGGAGAGCTTTTATCCTTTTTGATAAAAAAATTGTTTCTGATATTTTTCAAGAAGACATCACAAAAGGGTGGAAAGCCCTTGCAAGTGAGAAAAATATTTATAACGAATATATGTTTAAAAATTTAAGCAAATATATGTGTGATATAGCAGTTTTACCACATAGCAGCGCGGCTGCTGAACGGCTTTTTTCTATTGCAAATATTATAAAAACTAAGAAGCGAAATCGACTAACTAATTGTACGTTAAATAACTTAATTTTTGCCAAAGAAATGACAACGAATGAATTGTTCGTTCCACCAATTAATCTCGTTAAACATTTTCATTTGTAGATGGAGAATTTATATTAATTTCTTAACTTAAGAAAAGTAAAATTTTATTCTTTAAAGTCATATTTAATTTTTTTATAAGAAACATTTTTCCAAATTGGAAATAAAAAAATGGACAAATACTATAAACTTTTAACCAAGTTATTTGCTTATGTTGGGTCTCAAAATATTCTGTTAAACTTTTTGAAAAGTAATGAATTAATGTTATTATTATTATTTTTGTTTTGTTTTTTACTATTGTTTTGATATATTGAATAAAAAAACACGTGAAATAATATATTTTATTTAATTAAAAATCTAGCACAATTTGCCCAAATCTAGCACAATTTTTCGTACAAATCTAACACCGTCTATAAATTTTTAGTCCCATCACTGGTTCGACCCTTTAGTAAAATATTTGTTACTCTGAGTAAGAGAGAAAATTAGTGTTGCCTACTTTTCGATTTGTACGACAACAAAAAATAAAAACAAAAGTTTTGTTCTGGCGCTTTTAATTGGGAACATTGTCGCAGAGAAAATAAAAAAAAAGCTGTCAACAATACGAAATGAAAAAATGTTAAATTTCTACTCATGTTTTTATTTATAAGAACGTTTGAAAACTATTGCGAATCAATTTTATCTTCTTTTCACCTTCAACACACTTAAATTTGCAAACATCTTCTAGCATTAAAGGATGTTTTTGCACTTTTACTACAAACTTTTTCAATGGAAAAAAAGTAAACAAATAATGAAAATATATTTTTTGACTTTTACTCCAGAGAGTACTTTTTTAGTTTTAGAGGCGTTCACGCTCTAGAGTAAAACATTACTTTTTTACTCCGTTACTCAGCGCTTTACTCCAAAGAGTGAATAGGGCTAATATGTTTCATAGTAGTATATAGAAACAATATGTTTCGGGTATATAGAAAATCAAAAATTTTATTTTATTTTTATGTGAAAAACGTGTTTTTTTACATAAAAATGACAATAACTTTTGAAAGCTGGCATTTTTTAATACTAATAAATTTTTTAAGAATGGTGGTTAGTTGGAATAAAAAGACTAAGGTGCAGATATTTTTTTTATATAAACTTATTTTGAGTGAATAATGATGTTTTTAAATAAATTTGTATTATCTTCCAGTCGGGTATACATAAATTCGTATTTAAAATTTAACGTTACGAACTTTAACATTTTAATTTTCTATAGTTAAATACATACTTATATTAATATTTTATCACAAAAAATATGCATACATTCGATTCAAATTCGATTTTATTTTCCCAATAAATAGTTTTTAACAAATTGTATTTTCGGGGTCAAAGTGAGAAATAGAAAATGTGAAACTAAAAAGTGCATATAATTCACATAGTATGAAAGAAAAGAGAAATTATTTTATTAAATACTAAACAATATGATTACAATGGATTACATAATATGCAAATATTTGTTTATTGAAATGTCTCCGGGCCTCCCTTCAAATCTGTTCATGCCTTCCCGGGGGGACGCCTCCACCACTTGAGAACCACTGATCTAAATAAAGGGTTTTCCATTAGGAACATAACAATTTCGTATCTTTACATGAACGCACCTTTAAACTCTTTCAATTAACTGTCAATGTCAAAAGGTTAGTTAAAGTCAACATTTTCATCATGGCTAAGTTCACGAACCAGCAATTTGGAAATTATTAAAAATTACTACCGAAATTCTGAGTCGGTGGTTGCCAATTTAAGAGCGATTACTCCAATTTTCGGTCATAATAATCGTCCCACCCGACAAGCTGTGCGTGTTATAGTGGATAAATTTGAAACCACATTTTCACTATTGGATGTTCCGGTGCCAAAATGATGTCGTACAGCTCGAAGCGAAGAAAAGATCGCAGTCGTAAGTGTATCGATTCAAAATTACCCAAATTAGTCGATTCCACGTCGTTCTCAAGAATTGGTCATCGCTCGAACGACACTGTGGCGTATTTTGCGAAAAGATCTTGGCACACATGTTTACAAGATGTAATTTACTCAAGAACTAAAGCCACTTGATCATTGGAAACGCCGAAACTTCTCCAATTGGCCTCTGGCAAAGCTTGAAGAAAATGAAGGATTTCATCGAAAAATCATCTTCAGCGATGAAGCTCATTTCTGGCTCAATGGCTTTGTTAATAAGCAAAATATGCGTTATTGGTCAGCAACAAACCCACATGCGCTTCTTGAGATACCGTTGCATCCGCAATAAGTTACTGTTTGGTGCGGTTTTCATGCCGCTGGTGTGATTAGGCTGTATTTTTTTGTGGATGAAATCGACCGTAATGTTACCGTCAATGGAGTGCGCTATCGTATTATGTTGGAAGATTATTTGTGGCCAGAATTGGATGAGCTTGACATTAATGATATGTGGTTTCAACAAGACTGTGCCATTAGCCACACAGCACACGTTACAGTCGATTTATTGAAAGGCAAATTCGGTGAACGTGGTATCTCGAGAAATGGTCCGGTGGAATGGCCGCCTTGTGCATGCGATCTAACGCCATTGGATTTCTTTTTATAGGGCTATATCAAGTCACTGGTTTATGCCAACAAGCCAGCAACTTTAGACGAGCTCAAAGACAATATCAAACGCGAAATTGCCAACGTTCCGGTCCAAATGTGTGCGAGAGTGGTGGAAAATTGGGTCCAAAGAATCGATCGTTGTAAACGGGCTCGTGGTGGTCATATGACCAAAATCTAATTTCATTCATAAAATGTAATGCTTGCACTACACCCACAATAAATTTGAACTCAATATCTTAAAAAATTCTGTGTTTTATTAATAGATAAATTTGTTATGTCCTTAATGAAAAACCCTTTACATATTCTTAGTATAAGTGGTATAAATTAGATTTATGATGACACGGGTTGAAAAGTCATACATATACATATTTATGGTTAATTTCTTATTCTTTACAAATTATTTTTAAACAAAATTTAACTTTTGCAGCTTTCATGAAAAATAAGCACTTTTTATATTATTTTAACACATAATTGGCACCTGCATGCACGGGAGCACCGAATGCGTACATAGACTTTGATAATGGTGGTAGAGGACCTGATTATCTGGCTAATTAAAAATCTGTGTGTTTTTCGTGTGAGCTGATGACAAAAGTGGCCAAAAATTTAGGCTGGAAAACGCTGACAAAATCCACGAAAATCAACTATGTAGACTCAGGCAAAAATCTAAGCTTAACTTAAACTTAGGTTAAGTTAATCTTATGTCATGCTTGACCATGCTGTGTGGTTCTCCAAAAAAAACTTCTGTCTATTATGTACCATTCCACTTGACAACACCAAAAATAATTTTTAACTACAGGGATCTATTAAGGGCCCGCTAATGCAATTAGAAGGCGTATTAGAATTTACTGGTATTCGGAAAAATCGAGTTTTCACTTAAACCCTTTATACTGTACGCGTTATATTAAGCTGTTGTCGCTGTTGGGTCGAAAAAAGTGAAACGGTCAGCCAAAAAAAATTTTTCTCGTATTTCTAGGACAACGATATTTTTCGATTAAGGTACGAATATCTTCTTACACCCTAAAAAAATTTTACTTATTTCGCAAATAATCGCGGGTTGTAAATTTGCGTAGTAAATGTTTTATTTATTCATATCTTGGAAACGAATAGAGATAATTAAATGAAATGATTTTCTGAAATGAAGCTAAATATATATAGTTTTAATAAAATTCATTTTTTTTTTGTAAAAATGTAATTTGTTCCAGTTATAAACATTTTCTCTAAACTATTGCGAATTCGATCATTATCTCAATTTCACCCGACAATTAGATTTAGCTTTTTACATGCGTTTTAAGTTCTAATAATTTTGTGCGATTAACAAAAATTAATCAAAAATTAAGTTGTAATAGAAATAAGTTTTAAATTAAATTAAAATTTCTAATAATTTTGTGCGATTAACAAAAATTAAAGCCGTTGCATTTGCTAGTCACATTTTAGTTATCACCATGATTTCGATGCCGCGTACAAATACTGGTTGCAATCCATTCGATTTAAAGAACATTATTCTTTCAATGCTAGCCGACGAAGATATAAACGTAAGTAAGAAAGAAAGTCAAAGATATCAAAAATGAAAACAAAATAATACGAACATTTTTACAGCCAATAGTTATTGGCTGTATAATTAACTTCAAGACTCCAGTGTACTACGAAATAGTAGAGATTCAGCCGTTTGACCCACCTATTACACAAATCAAAAGAATGTGTTAGTCTTTGCATCAAATCTGCCACCAATTGGGTTAACGATGAAGTAAAAGGTATTCCCAATCACACAGTGGAGAGATCAATACAATTGATTAGTGCTGTATTAGCCAAGGTCGTAGGCGAATCAAGTAGAAATTACAAAATTTATGCAACAATTTCATCCAGAACAGCTCTTTCCAAACCAAATTCTTAAAAAATATTACGCGAATTACATGAAGAATTAAATATTGTAAAGATTTGTTTTCTCATATTATTTCGTATAATTGTATTAAGTGTTATAACCAGTACGATTGTAAAAATAAATTAGAATAAACATCTGACCACTCATTTTTCTTTTATACTTAATTTATGATGATGAACTTTTATAATTGGTTTATCAAAAAAATGAAAGAATCAGAAATACTAAAAGAGCCAAAAATTTTTTTTTTTTTTTAATTTCTGTATTTGAAAAGCACGTGATGGATTTAACATCCATATTTTTTAGGTTTTTTGTAATTTACTAAATATGTACAAGAGATTGTACCATGGGCCGCGGTCTAATTGGAAAAAGATCTAAAATCGAACCACCTTAGTGAAAATTAAATTTATTATTTTTTGTCACTAGAAATTCTCCAACGATGTTTCTTTAAACCGAATGGTTGCAACAATTATTTGCGCGCGGCATTTTTGAAATCACGGTGATAGCTTAAACGTGACTAGCAAATATAACCGCTTTAATTTTTGTTAATTGCACAAAATTATTAGAACTTTAAATTTAATTTAAAACTTATTTCTAGTACAACTTAATTTTTGATTAATTTTTGTTATTGGCACAAAATTATTAGAAACTCATTTAAAACTTATTTCTATTACAACTTAATTTTTGAAATTTCGTTTTACAGTTGGTCATTCTGCTATGGATATTACTAAGAATTAGTAATTCAGCATTAGTACTCGTGCGTCATCAGAAAAATAGGCATAACTTCTTTCATATAAGAGGTTACTACCTTTTTTTTTGTTTTGATTTACTTGGTGTCATTTTACGCATGTAAAAAGCTAAATCTAATTGTCGGGTGATATTGAGATAATGATCGAATTCGCAATAGTTTAGAGAAATTGTTTATAACTGGAACAAATTACATTTTTACAAGAAAAAATGAATTTTGTTAAAACTATATATATTTAGCTTCATTTCAGAAAATCATTTCATTTAATTATCTCTATTCGTTTTCGAGATATGAATAAATAAAAAATATACTACCCAAATTTACAACCCGCGATTATTTGCGAAATAAGTAAAAATTTTTTGAAATTTTAGGGAGTAAGAAGATATTCGTACCTTAATCGAAAAACATCGTTGTCCTAGAAATACGAGAAAATTTTTTTTTGGCTGACCGTTTCACTTTTTTCGACCCAGTTACAAATCCACCTAAAACATATGCAGACATATAAATAAATTTATAGGGAGTGGAAACTTGAACAAATACAGGGAGTCCATAAAAAATTGAGAGAAAATAGATTGATATTGCGGATATTAGATAAATAAAGGAGTCAACATTAGCTGTAAAATCAAAAAATGATTGGTCCGCTTCAATTTTCATCTTACCATTGGCCGCGGTCAGAAGACGCAAATGATGCGTCTCTGCTTACACCACTATCCTCATCATTAAACATCCACCTCCACGTTCGTTTGAGTCGATGGGGTTCCGTCTGAGATTTCGTCCGACCAAATTACCTGTGAAGTATCACGTCAATGTATGAATGTAACATATTCACATATCTGGCAACTCTGTTTCATCATATAACTTTTGATGCCAAAAGGGAGGCGGGCGAGGTGGTTCAGATTGTGATACAAATAGGATAAAAGAGATGAGAAATTTTTGCAGGACGACGCAGGAATATATATTTATTTTATAACTATACGATATTATCAAAACAGTAGTAACAAGGCGTGTAGTGTGTGCGTAGGGTATCTTATGTGAGCGCACAACAAAGTCAAAGGTACAAGGACATTTTGTGGTTTCTGTACTATTTTTTTGGGAGGAATTTTTAATTAAAACTTTTCAAGATAAAGGAAAAAATATTGTGTAGTCGATCGAGTCTGAAACTAATTCGCTCGCGAAGAAAAAATAAAATATTTTGGAGTTTTGCAAAATAAAAAGGACAAAAGGAGGAGGAATTTGCTTGTGCATTTGCTTAAAAAAGTATGTAGTGAATGTTGTGCAGTGTAACAGAACAAGAAATTTTTTTTCTGATAGCATCGCATGTGCATTTGTTTATTGTGTATTTCTATGTATCGGTGAAAGTGTGTTGAATATATTCGTTACCCACTAAAACGCTAAAACAGGACGACAAAACAATAATACACAATGCCAAATATTTGAGCGAAACATAATTTTAAGGTTCCAATAAAATTATTTGCAAGTGCCTGGCATCGGTGCATACGATTTGAATTCACAAAAGCAATTGTGTAGAAAAAGAGTATGAATTTTGTATATACAAGTAGGTAGTCAATAGGTAAAAGCGCAAACACGTACGAATGAAATTAGTGTCAAATAGATAAATATATAGCATGTAAACACTAATACTAACCCCTGGAAAAATCGACATCTCTAAGTTTCAATTATTGATATCTTATTTACTGGCTATTGCGGAAATCTGTCATAAGTACTGTCCCCTGCGTACTCCCATGGCAATGTTCGCTATAAAAGAGGAACAAAAAGTTGTGGAACAAATAAATAAATTTAGATAGAACTCCAAATACTATCGCTACAACAATCTTAAATTATTATACCACCTACTCACTCATTGTCTTCTCTACTATGCTTCCTCAGTGTTGATTCGATATTCACATAGTATCGATACTTTTACTCATTACTTGTGTCGAATAAAAGTATCGATGCTACCGAAAATATCGGAAAAAAGTATTGAATATGTACTTGTATCGAATACTCGTTTAAAGAGAAAAAATTACTCTTTTTTTTAAGTGGTTGTCAAGGAAAACATTCAGGCCAGAACGGCCCATTGTGATACAACATGGTTGAGCCTACAGTTTGCACTACTCAACACGAGTTTTTCGCCAATAAATCATGGTTTTGAGATATTTTCACTGGACACGTGAACCATATAGAAATTACGTTAATTTAATTTAGCAAAACGCTAGAAAATTTATAATAGAAGGAAAACTAATCAACAGATTAAAGCTTGTTAAAAATATTATATTTTAATAAAAAGGTTTCAATAAACATTATGTTCTACGTGCATGACCGGAAATATTTTCTAGAACTTCAATACTGTACTGCAATATTGTCATACATTGAAATATTGCAATATGGACTGAAATATTTTGAATAATTTTGCAGTGGCATTTTGAAATATATTATTGATTGCTGTAAAATATTGTAAAATGATCCACAATTTTAAATACTGTATAGCAATATTTCAATTTTTTAAATAAATATTTTCCACAAGTATCGAGTATCCGATACTGACCCTTTTTTCCGATACCAAGTAAAATACTTATGTTATAGCATCGAGTAAAAAAAGTACTTGAATCGAATGAAAAATATCGAGTTTTTACTTGTATTTACTTGTATCGAATCATCACTATGCTTCCTCAGTTATATAATTTTAAGTATTTAGTTTGCCATGCTCACTTGTTGGATTGCAAAACTGAAATATAGTCGAAGGGTGCTACAGTGAATTATGAACGTAAAGAAAATATTTATACCTTTTTCCATACCGCTTTGCTCCTTCTAGTTTACCAATTTCTCGGTAACTGTGCTTTTTTTCTTTAAGAAGGGAGAAAATTGCTCCTTTTTTTAGTCATATAACATGTTCATAATTCGGTGGCAGTGCACTGAAGGCCCGGCTGAAGGAGTACTGAACCCGTGTGCGATTTCATGAGTGTCAAAATCCCATTCCTCCTGAATGATAGCCCATAAGAAAGCCTTATCTGAAGGTTTTTGCGCTGCCAACGCCTTTATTTTTTATAAACTCCATAGATTTTCTAAGGGCTTTAAATCGTAACTTTGGCCTTGGCTACTCGAGAACTTTTTTTGGTTCTTTTCTTACCTGATTGGGCTGTTCATGTTTTTGGTGACCGTTTACAACGACTAGATACTTTACATTACTTAAAATTTTTACAACTTTTCTCAGAATCCACATAAAATTATTAGAAAATACTATAAATCTATACAATATATAGTCGTTTTCTTTAAGCTTGTAACTTACATTAATTTTTGTTTCAGTTCTTTCTTTACAAGCCAATTGACCAGTCATACCATTCCCTTCTCCTCCATTTTTAACTAAATTGTAGACTGAACGGTGTTTCTTTTGTTGTTGTTCGTGTATTTCTATAGTTAAGCTACACAATTTTTTAGTTTGAGATTCCAGTCCCTCTGTCAAAGTATAATTAAACTTTTTCTTAGGTTGTGGTTATATTGAGAGTATGCTCGGCGAACAAAATGAAATTGTTGTTGCACCGAAGGCAAAGAGAGAGTCTTTACTCATTTCCACACCAAACATGATATACTCGGTGTATTGCACACCGAGCACTCCGAGTATTCAGGGTGACAATGACAAAACCGTATTATTACATACAAAATAGTATTAAACGAGTATATTTTGACAAAAAGCAACTCTGCAACGAGCTGAATCTTACCACCATGACCAAGCACGGAAGAAATTTGAATTGATCAGAAATTCAAAGTCGATTAATCGACTTTTTAAATTCATGAAAATCGATCGATCGTGCGAGTCAAAATCAGATTCTTTGAAACTTTGAACTGATGTAAGTTTTGTAGAAGCACTGTTCAAAATAGGGTTCTTGTAAAATTTATTTTTCAGATTTATAGGCAGCTTTATAGAACACATGGTTAATCCATTATTTTTATTGAATGGAATATAAAATAAGTAATTTAAAGTAAATGGTTTGTTTTAAATGGCATGCTGTTTATATGACCTTAGTGCAACCAGGTTTTTTCCCACGTATTTCTTTTTAATTCAATTCTTTTATATTTTTCTGTTTTATAATTTCATAAACACTCACATTCTCGATATATATCTATGAAATTAATTATTTCGCTTCTGTTAAGTTTAACTTGAACAAACACAAAAATAAAAATCGAATGAAACTTCAAATTTTTGTTGGTGTTGATAGCAGCAGTACTGTCTTGACGAAATGTTGGAATTTTTGGTATGACATTAACATAGGGTGTCTCGATTAAACATTTTGATGGTAAGATATGAACATTAACATGAATTATAGCTAGTCGAGACTCTATGTTAAAGATTGCTTTAAGCCTCATTTATAATGGAGAGAGAACGCGAGGCGATGTTCGAAAGCGTCTATTTTTAATAACATTTATTCATAAATTAAATGTTTACCATCACTTAGAAAGAAAAATTGTAAAACGTAAACATGCGTCGTCGATTCAACGAAGCATGTCCATCCAGGGTTAATCGCTCCCCGCTTATTTGTAAATTGAACAACGAGAATAGCGACGAGCAGCGTGACCGTCGATAAATTTCAAAAAGTTGCAAAAAGTCTCGCTGAGAGTCTCATCCCATTTTTTTTTTAATAAAGAGAAAATTTATTTCATTTCACAGAAGTCTGCATATGCAAAAAATGTATTAATTTATTAAAAGTAAAAAAAATCAATTGTCCCAAGTAATTAATACATTAAAGTGCTTCACGAAAAAAAGTTGTACACACCTCCAAAAATAAACCTCCGTTTATTTTATGATGATTCCCAAAATATTTCAGCTCTACCGATTACAGTTCCCGTTCTATTTTGAAAAAAAAAAAATCGCATTTTCTCGAGTCTGCCAACAGATTTAAAAAAAAATTTATGCAGAACCCTAGCATTTTTCAGTATCTATCATTAGTGAACTTTTAATTGGCCAAACAATTTTACGTAAGTCAGTGTGGCAAATTTGTAAATAGCAATAAGTTTGTAAAAAATCTTATAAAACGACAGTGTTGCAACTAAAAAGTATGTATGTAATTAGTGTTGCGAAATTTCAAGTTAAAGACAATGGATTTTTCGTATAATTTCATGTGAATATCACACTTTGCAAAAAAGTCTCAAAAGTTGCAAGGATTTTTAAAAAAGACTCAAATTTTGGGTATTTTTGAAAAGTCGTGTCAAAGTCTCCAAGCAGTCAAAAAGGTTGCAAATTGCAACTTTAGTCTCATAACGGCCACGCTGACGACGAGTGCTCTTGTTTCCGAAATCGATTACGAAACACGACATGAATTCGTTCAATAGGATAAGCTTTCGCCTTCCATGGTGCTAAAATTAATTTTGGTGGTTTCTGCATTATACTACACGATAAGCATCCTCCATCATAGTCCTCAACGCATTCGTCAATGTTTGGCCACCATACATACGAACGAACTACAGCTTTCATTCGAACAATTCCTTCGTTAGTAAATTCTTTAGTCTGGCGGATGATAAAATTGTTTGAAAAAAATAACTCTGGTTTCAACAGCCAATGGTGGTGGGATGAATTCCGAGCTTCCTAATGAAGATAAAGACATAAACTAAATTTCCCTATACGCAGAACTACAAGAAAAATAAATTTTTCCTTTCCCCTTTTTTTAGGATCTGTTCTCTCCAAAAAACCAGAAAAATATATATTTTTACTTGGAATTTCTCTTATGGGAAAAAGGGGGAGAGGGTATTAGCAAAATAAAAATTTCCGTAGTAAATTTAGAAATTTCACTAACATAAAAAAATAAATAGTTTTTTAATAGATATATGTATATTTAAAAAAAAAGTACATAAATGGGCAAAAAAATCATTACAAACGATTGCGAACTGAGCGGCTTCTTTACTGCTCCCGATTGATACCTCTGATTTTTACATTCAGATCCTTTTTCTTATGGAATTTCTAAAATGGTTTAAATTACAATTTTTGCACATATCTTTCTTCTTTGGCAAGTTCATAAAGTAAAAGACTTACCATATTCATTTGACATGTATGAATTTCTGAAAAACAGTGGTATAAGACCTTTATGTGCAAGTAGTATGCACCAAAAAAATCGTAGTGGATTTTAGCTCACGCGGAGTTTTTTTTTATTGACGTTCTATACTTATACATATGAGACGTTTTATTACTGCGACTAGTAAATTAAGTTACTAACAAGCAATTTTAATCAAATTCATTTAATACTAAATCTAAGAGAATATTAATGTGAGTCCAGAGGATGGCCACATTTGCGTTTACTGGCGCCCGACTAAATCGCAGTGTTTTTTTCGCTTAAGTCGTCGTTTTAGCCCTGATGTATAAAGGAGTTTTGAAGCTTCTTCGTTTACATGGCACTGAAGTCTCTTT